>CM060960.1:31773638-31798638 GCA_030765055.1 Mantis religiosa
TATGGGACTGTTCTGATGTTGATAATAAGACATTGACAATGACGGAGGTTATAAACCGGCTACAGGGGAAGACATTGTTGCATCATGTATTGTTACTGAAAATGAATAATATTCAAATTCAACAGTGTTGATGAACCAGCTGTAGTTATGATCCACGAACAAGCAGTAGCAAACACGCAGAGGCCTACAGAAGCATTCGAACAATATAATATGTATTCTCTATTGTGCAGGAGCATTGTAAAGTATTTTTCAGAAGAGATGGGCACAAACTAAATTATTACAGATACATCGTGGATACATCTTAAGAATCATCCGAGGATACCGCATCATCTCCACTCCAGCGCGCTCATTATTGCTAATATTGAACCCATCATTCTTACTGGTGTATATAAGGCAAATATTAACAACATTAGAAATGGCAGAGCTTTGCCACAACATATCTCACATCTACAACTTGAACAACCAGTTAAACAAGCTTCTCATCCAGCCACCTGTGTCTCTAGTCTTCTTGAAGATTGTGCAGCAGAATACCACCAGTACTCCATTTACACAGATGGCTCTCGGATAGCTGAAGGGCTTAGTAAAAATGCTAAAGTAGGATGTGCGTTTGTGGTATTCTCTCGCTCCATAGAATGCCATTCTTCAATGTTTAGACTTGCCAAGAAGTGTTCAGTTTTTCAAGCTGAATTATTAGCAATCCGTGAAGCAGTGAAATGGTGCAACAACTTACAATGTACCGCTCGCCTTTACAGTGACTCACTAGCAGCAATTGCAGCTTTGAACGATACCAAAAACATCAGTCCCATTGCAGCTGAAATAAGAAGTCAATTATTATGTAGTTCTCATCTGTGTATTAAATGGGTCAGAGGACACGTAGGGATTGCCAGAAATGAACGTGCAGATGAGCTAGCAAAGAGAGCTGCGACTTCACATCTTCCAGAGACTTACACTCTATGCCCTATTTCTTATGTGAGGCAAACATTAAAGGAGATTATCGTCAACGACTGGAATGAATACTGGTTAAAAAGTGATTGTGTGCTTTGACTAAGGATTTATATTTCCCAACAGCTTCTGACAGATATAAATGTAAATTCATAATCTTATGTTCTCACTTAATTCTTAACTGGACATGGCAAATTTTCAGCTTACTTATTTCGATTCAAAATCAAATCCACAGGTGATTGTATTTGCGGAAATCATCTTCAAAATGTCTCTCATATTTTATTTTATTTCCCGTTTTTCTGTTTTGGAAGATACGAACTTGAATTGTTGCTTCAATCCTTAGGTTACACTTTCTCAAAACCACTTACACATATTCTGATGAATTACAAAACTTATCAATATTTCATGGCTTTCTTAAACAAAATATTTCTTAAGCTAAATTGATTCATCTTGATGTTTACTGTTTGTCAGCTTGATATTGAATTTGTTATGTTTTTGTGAATCAAGAAATTGGACAATAAATAAATATAGCATGTAACATTGCACGTACTATAAATACTGTAATATTTCTTTGACAGCATTGAACTGTTAAACATGTAAACATTAACCTTCTTAGTCTAGGAAGCTATTTAAAATATAACTTTGCATATATTTATTACACAATCTTAATGTATTTATTCTATTGTCTCTCTTATTGGAGGACATAAGCATTCAAACATACCCAATCGAACCGAAAGAAAGATGGTTGGACGTACGTACCCTACACACCCCTACCATATAGCAGTTTTGTTTATGCTATGTCTTGAGACAATGTGCTCAAAGTTATTCAGCCGATTGTGAACTCACAGGTAATATGGGACGTAAATGTAAGGAGACAACGGTGGCAGAGATGAATATCATAATAAATATGTACAGACAAAACAAATCTCTATCTGAAATTTTCAAAGCATTAACAGAAGCAAAACTACAGTGTTCTGCATAATTCAACGCTTCAAACAGACAAATACTGTTGTAAAAAACCTATAACTGGTGCTCCTTCTAAACTCACCAGCAGAGACAGGAGGCAAATAATAAAAATGATGAAGCAGAATCCGAGAGTCACTGCCTCTGAGATTAGAGGATGCCTTGAGCAATATTCTGGCAGTGTGGTTCATACTAGAACAGTTGAACGGGTTTTAAATAGTACTGGGTACAATGCCCGCGTTCCTAGGAAGAAATCATATGTTAATAAGGTGAATAAAAAGCGTGTAGAATTTGCTGAGCAGTACGTGGTGAAATCAACAGAATTTAGGGATAAGGTTCTCTGACCGGACGAGAGCAAATTCTACTTATACAAGAGTGATGGACGTCTTAAAGTGTGGAGACTGCCAAATACAGAATGGGAAGCTAAGAACATGGTAGCTACAGTGAAACATGCTGGCTGTAGTGTGATGGTATGAGGCTGTATAGCTTCATCTGGCTTTGGGGAACTGGTGTTCATGAATGGGATCATGGACACATTTGAATACAAGAGGATTCTTGAAAACAATCTTAAAAAGAGTGCAGAAAAGCTGGGATTAGGGCATGATTGTTACTTCCAGCAGGACAATGATCCTAAGCATACTGCTAAAATTGTAAGGCTTTGGATCGTATACAACACTCCTCACACTTTGAAGACACCGCCGCAATCTCCAGATTTAAATCCTATAGAGAACATCTGGAAGGAACCCGGGGAACGCGCAAGGAAGCATCACATCAGAAGTAAGGACCATCTGAAAGAACTTATTCAACCAGAGTGGAGAAATATGGACTCTGCAGTCACTAAACAACACATACAGACAATGCCCAAACGATTATCAGCAGTAATTCAAAGAAAGGGGATGATAACTAATTACTAGCTGTTCTCTGTTCGAATACTTATGTCCAGATGTAAAGTAACCGTTTTATTTCTCATTGTAGTGCAGATTAGTTTCAGTTGTTATTTGTGAGTTTATATGTTTGATGGAAGACTCAAGTTTATTTTGTAGCAGTTGTATTTACGTATGCTTACTCTGTGTAGCTTTAAAATAATATAAGTAATAAATATGTTTACGTTCGAATGTTTATGTCGGCCTCTGTACATAAACTGACACTATTTTGAGAGTCAAGCCGAAACTTTGCCAAATGAACTTCTAATGTTAAAGCGGATGAGAAATAGCGCTGCTCGTAAGCGATACACTAAACTGAGACAGCAGAAGTTCCCTGCCCGTTTTACTAACCACTGCTTTGTAGTAGAGTGCTAATATAGTACGTTCTTCAGCTCAAAATGTGCCGATAGTAATTTTCAGAGTTCATTAAAAATATTCGGTGATGATGTACATGTTTTTTATCATTTTCCGTCATTCTCAGGATAAACTTGATTTTCATTAACTACGATCGGTGCTGATCCCAATAGATCCAGGTAAACAAGGTTCTTAAGCTTAACCCATGCATGACAGCCCATATAGGGCCAGGATCTGCCAACCCGACTGTTGGCCTCACGCCCACATACGCAAGGAAGAGTTGGGTGATCATCCAACCGACACGGGAAGGAGATATCATCTCGGCATCCCCAGCCGGAAAGTTGACCTTCATGACCAGGGCCACTTATCTATCGTAACCTCTTCAATTTCCTCACGATGTTGAGTGGGCACAGGCCCTATATAGTTGGACATGTTAATACAAAATACACTCCTGGAAATTGAAATAAGAACACCGTGAATTCATTGTCCCAGGAAGGGGAAACTTTATTAACACATTCCTGGGGTCAGATACATCACAAGATCACACTGACAGAACCATAGGCAAATAGACACAGACAACAGAGCATGCACAATGTCGACACTAGTACCTTGTATATCCACCTTTCGCAGCAATGCAGGCTGCTATTCTCCCATGGAGACGATCGTAGAGGTGCTGGATGTAGTCCTATGGAACAGCTTGCCATGCCATTTCCAGCTGGCGCCTCAGTTGGACCAGCGTTCGTGCTGGACGTGCAGACCGCGTGAGACGACGTTTCATCCAGTCCCAAACATGCTCAATGGGGGACAGATCCGGATATCTTGCTGGCCAGGGTAGTTGACTTACACCTTCTAGAGCACGTTGGGTGGCACGGGATACATGCGAACGTGCATTGTCCTGTTGGAACAGCAAGTTCCCTTGCCGGTCTAGGAATGGTAAAACGATGGGTTCGATGACGGTTTGGATGTACCGTGCACTATTCAGTGTCCCCTCGACGATCACCAGAGCTGTACGGCCAGTGTAGGAGATCGCTCCCCACACCATGATGCCGGGTGTTGGCCCTGTGTGCCTCGGTCGTATGCAGTCCTGATTGTGGCGCTCATCTGCGTGACGCCAAACACGCATACGACCATCATTGGCACCAAGGCAAAAGCAACTCTCATCGCTGAAGACGACACGTCTCCATTCGTCCCTCCATTCACGCCTGTCGCGACACCACTGGAGGCGGGCTGCACGATGTTGGGCCGTGAGCGGAAGACGGCCTAACGGTGCGCGGGACCGTAGCCCAGCTTCATGGAGACGGTTGCGAATGGTCCTCGCCGATACCCCAGGAGCAACAGTGTCCCTAATTTGCTGGGAAGTGGCGGTGCGGTCCCCTACGGCACTGCGTAGGATCCGACGGTCTTGGCGTGCATCCGTGCGTCGCTGCGGTCCGGTCCCAGCTCGACGGGCACGTGCACCTTCCGCTGACCACTGGCGACAACATCGATGTACTGTGGAGACCTCACGCCCCACGTGTTGAGCAATTCGGCGGTACGTCCACCCGGCCTCCCGCATGCCCACTATACGCCCTCGCTCAAAGTCCGTCAACTGCCCATACGGTTCACGTCCACCCTGTCGCGGCATGCTACCAGTGTTAAAGACTGCGATGGAGTTCCGTATGCCACGGCAAACTGGCTGACACTGACGCCGGCGGTGCCCAAATGCTGCGCAGCTAGCGCCATTCGACTTCCAACACCGCGGTTCCTGGTGTGTCCGCTTTGTCGTGCGTGTGATCATTGCTTGTACAGCCCTCTCGCAGTGTCCGGAGCAAGTATGTTGGGTCTGACACACCGGCGTCAATGTGTTCTTATTTCCATTTCCAGGAGTGTATTTATCGTAGAGCAGTTTTGATACAAGGTGATGAAAACTGTCCATATAGAATGTAGTCTCGGGTTGAAGGTTTTCTTCAAAATCTACGCACTCAATCCTTGAAAAAGGATAAATTTAAAACCTACCAAGTTTGATATTTAATCAACTTCCTCATTTTGGAGTTATGGTGTTCACAGATAATCACGCATACTAATGGAACTATTTCTAAAATGCTTATATTTTATTCAGAAAAAGTAAACCCTACAAGATTTACATATATCATCCTTGTAGTACCATAAATCATTTTGTGTTAGCAAATAAAAGTCCTGATTTTGAAAACCTCTTGATAAATGGCCTTCTAACTTAAGGGCAATAAAATACCGAAGTTTATAAATAATTTCAAAGCCTCACTTGGTATGACATCTAAGTAATAAACATTATCAATGACGTAATAATATGCATAAGTTCTCCATATGATCGTATTTGCGGTATGAGAATCAAGCTGTACTGACGTCATCAGGCAACTTATCTCTGTTTCTCGCTTGATATATTTCCCCCATCGAGTTCCCTCTTTATCTTTATAAAATATTCATGTCTGTTTTCCTTCAAAACGTTCCTTAATTTCCTCTTTCAATTTTCATTATTCCCATCAACCTTCATCGCTAACATCCATGGCTTCTCTTCAATTATTTGGTATATTTTCTCCATAATCTGATCGTTTTTCTTATTTTTGTTTAAGTTATTAGCCTTAGAAAGTAATACACTTGGTTGTATGTAAAAATGTATTGCACTCGCATACTTTTATTTATGCATTTCTTGTAAAAACCTTTCATATTTTATTAGTTTCATATTAACAAGATAAACATTTGCAAAAAGCGTGTTATTTTCTTGTAGGTACAAAGAGAATAAGGAGATACAGTAAGCCTTAAGCGTTAGTCATATATTTTTAAGAGATTGTGGCTATGTGATAAACATTCCATTCTTCTTAAACAGCCAGGAGATTAAGTAAAGTTGTGAGCTCTTTAAAATTAGAACCAATAATAAGTATATATCACAATTGAATAGATTAGTGTGGGCATTCATGAGATCCATTTTTTATACAACAGTGTTTTGTCTATAATTTACGGTTTAACATTTAGGCAAAAATCATGAAAATGAACAGGAATTCAAGAGAAAATTTAATAAGTATATTTCATATCTACTGAAAATATGAGGGCTGACCAACAACGGCTGCGACTGTGTTTTTTTCACAGATGTTTATTACCGCAATTCAATGTTTATATGATATTTTCAAAGCAGTTCCCTGCTATTTCAATGCACATTTTATAGCGTCTCTGTCAGTCCTTGAACACGTGCTGCAGATCATTCTTTGTCAGGTCCTTGAGAATCGCCTCACTTTTCTTGAGCACTGCTGCAGAGTTCTCAGGCTTTGCCTTTAGTGATGGGAATAAAAAAGTCACAGGGTGCAAGATCGGGGCTATGATGTGGATATGGTACACAGGTAATGTTGAATCGAGTCAGAAACTGCATGACTTAATTTGCGATGTGAGGCCGTGCATTGTCATGATGAAGTTGCCACCCAGTCCGAGAAAGCTCTGCTCGTTTCTTTGCAATGTGCTTCCTCAGTGTAACCAATACTGACGTGTAGTATGCTGCTGTGGTAGTAGTGTGAGGGGGAACTGCGTGCTGGTAAATCATTCTATTACAGTCAAAAAATGTGATCATTATCACTTTCCCTGCAGATGGAACAACTTTTGCCTTTTTTGGTGTTAGAGAACCTGACGTTCTCCACGATGTGATGTCTTGTTTTCCTTCAGCATCATAATGACGCAGCCATGACTCATCACCGGTGATAATCGATTTAAAAAAATGCATCCCCTTCATCAGGAAAGAGACGCAGCACCTCGCGGCTTGTCTCCATTCGCACAGCCTTTTGTTCGGGAGTCAACACACGTGGCACCCAACGAGCCCAAACTCGGCTCGTATGGAGATGTCGTGCATAATTGTAAACACACTGCCATATGAAATTCTCAACACTTCACTGAGGTTACGTAATGTTATACGCCGATCCTTTTGTTCGGGAGTTTTTTTTTCTTTATTTGTAATTTACGTCCTAGAACGTTAAGTATTATCGGACGATGAATGGAATGGGTGAAATGATGCTCAAATGAGCCCAGGGTCCATAGAGCTTAGAGTTACCCGACATTTGCCTTTCAGGATAAGGGAAACACCCGGAAAAAACGTATCCAGGTAACTCACTCTGACCGAATTTCGAACTCGGGACCTCTTGAACGTGAGGCAGACACTCCACCACCACGCTACCGAGGCGGGCTTTTGTTCGGGAGTCAACAGTAGTGACACCCAACGAGCACAAACTCAGGTCATATGGAGATGGTCGTGTATAATTGTAAACACACTGCCATATGAAATTCTCAACACTTCACTGAGGTTACGTAATGTTACACGCCAATCCTCTTGGGAAATCACTGCAGCTGTGTTGATCTTGACTTCAGTCACAGCAGAAGCCGAAACACCAGGCCCACCTTGCTTAACACTGACAAGTTGGCCTTTTTGAAGTCCTTCAACCACCTAAACACTGTTTCACTAGTTACTGAATTTTCACTGTAAGCCCTGCTTCAGCTTCGGTGACTATGGTTTAAACGAAAACAGAATTTAATTGGGCTGTACTGCTCATCACGCGTCACCTCCTTTGTCTGTTATGTGAAATGCACGTAGGATCTACAAAATAGAGAATTCTACCAAGTTACCAATAGGAGAGTGCTGCTGCCTACCGACATTATACATAAAAACGCGCTCTTTGCAAATATTTATGTTACAGACACGAAACTATCACGGAAACTACAGGAGAAAATTAGTCTCATTCTTTGTTGATCAGTATTTCAAGTATATGATGTTTTATTTTAATTGTTGGAGCTGTCCTTGATTTTCGGGAAATTCCCTCTTTAAAGAGTAATATGGGCCAGAAAAATTTTCTTCTAAATCTATATGAGGCATCCTTAGAAGATTCTCAACTTGAATCCCCCACCCCCAAAAAAACAAAAGAAACAAAGACACGTATTCTTCACCTTGTATGACTTTTCCATACTTGGTAAAGTATTAGAGAGAGACAGAAATTACATAAAAATGTACACCTGTTTGAAGCACACTATGCTGTAGACGTTCTTGTTATAGTAACGGTTTTCTATATATTCCTGGTTCTTTTATAATTATGCAGTTAAGTAAACGCGCGATAGGAACCGCGATCGTGTTCCTCATTCGGTAAGTTTCGTTTAACTCCGTAAACATAGATAACTAACTTAGGAATTTGAAATGCACTATACATTGACATCTAGTGGCTAATACGCTAAGCTTTATCATGTCCGACATGTTTCGTTTTGGTCAATTTCGAGGTTAATTAGCTAACCAGTTTACAACAATCGTATATTAGAATTAGAATTTTAGTTCGTCCTTGGCGACATATACATGTTATGAGACGTCAAAATGTATAAATACAGTATATACATAAAGTCAAATTGATTACATACAATATACACAGTAAGCAGCTTTTCTATGGTTTCATGTGGTATTTGCATAGACTAATTTACTACAAGAAATGTCATAATATAAATATTACAGGTTTGTGAATGTACTATGCTCCCATTGCTCATTTACATGGTTATAGTTCTAAAAATTCATTAACCGTATAAAAACATTGTGCATGCAAAAATGTCTTAACCTTATTCTTAAAGTGTTTTAATGATGCAGCTTGTTTAAATGAATTTAGAAGCTTATTGTATAACATTATCACTTTGTAGTTAAAGCTTATTTTATAAAGGCTCGTTTGGTGCGCTCGAATTGCCAGTTTATCCTTGTTACGAGTGTGGTGGTAATGTACATCAGCATTTACTTGAAAATGATTTATATTTGTATGAACATTTGTGGATGTTATGGCTCTCGAAAGGGGACACATTATTATTCGTCTAACTCCGTATAACTGTGATCTGAATGCAGTTGAGCTGGCGTGGGCAAGCTAAGGAATGCTTTCAGATGATGCAGCGTTACTCGTGATATCCTCTCTTATCTTAAACGTTATTTTGCTGAACTGTTTGTTTCAAGGTTGACCACGTTGCAGAAGCAAAAGAGCGTTAGCTCTCGCTTCTTCTCCTCTGGCCGCACCACACCGAAAATCCAGCGCTCAAGAAAACGTGCGCGTACTGTACATTTCTCAAAGGGAAATCGTTTCTCATTTATGTCTTTTGGCCATTTAAAAAAATCTAAATTTTAATTTATTTCATAGCAGCCATGCCTTAAAACATTTGACTTTCGCTTAAAGTCTTCTGTGTTGACATTTTTCCTTTGATCCTATCAGAAAAAAGCTATTAGTTTTGCAAAGATTTTTTTCATTAGTATGAAACAGATAGAGAAATAAGCGTTTGTTAAAATAATTTAATTTGAGTGCTACACATAATGGTTTTACATTATACATTGTTGCTGTTTGATGTTGCAGATTCCGAGTACTGTTCTCTAGTGAGGGATATTCCGCCTTATGACAGTGGTCGTCGTCTCCTGGACCTCATGGACATGGCCGTCCTTGATTTCCTGATGGGAAACATGGACCGTCATCACTACGAGACGTTCCGGATATTCGGGAACGACACTTTCCCACTGCATCTAGATCACGGCCGAGGATTCGGTAAACCTTTCCACGACGAACTCTCCATCCTGGCTCCAGTCATGCAGTGTTGCCTCCTCCGACAATCCACGTTAGCCACGCTTCTAAGGTAAGTTTCTTTGACAATTTACCATAAAAAATCGACGATTTCATTTACTTTTTCTAACGAGACAGAAGCTAAAGTGGAGGTACCTTCGTGGTCTGGTCAACGTATGACTTAGTGCATGACCTGGTTAATTTTCATGAGATGCTCTGGCTAATGCATTGCCCTCCATAGGCCACAGTGTGTGTCAGATGGAGTAAGTGTCCTCGGCATTGTCTTGGTTGTTAATCTGGTTAAGAGGCTTAAAGATGCGTAAACAGCCGAGAGGTTGCAATGGACTCGTCACTTCGCCAATACTGCTATGAGAATGGAGAAAGTTTTGGAGTTGTTGGATGTTCGAGCAGCTGTGCTTTGATCCTGGATTCTATTCGGTGGGTAGTCGATTTAATCAGAGGAGTAGTTTGCTAGATGCGGTGGTTGGTGGTGGTGATTGGCTGTCCGTGGTTATCGCGACCAGTACCAGGCCCCTGAAGTTGTCATCCCGATCACACCAACTCTTCGAGCTACTTATACAGACCCTGTCCTCTCTTGTTTCAGCCCGCTGTAAAAATCCTCATGTATTACTGAACCAGAAAAAAACCGAAACGGCAAGAAAATTAAGGAACAGAAATCAGGAAATTAAACTGAGAAGGGAACTGTAACTATGTTCATACCTGTATTCTCTTGAGAGTTTAATAGCAATATCTCTGCTGTATATGGGGGCGTATCTACCAAACATCGTGTTCGGTGTATAGCCGGAAGTACCCGAAAATTAGTCAAAAATACGTAGCAATATATAGCCATTAGAACACAGCATTGTAGGAGAGGGTTTGTTCACCCCTGAAGGGTTGTGGTCTACACATGAAAATACGTAAGGAGCGCCGCCCGTCACAGAGCTGACGATGGATGTCCAGTAGCTACTTTCAAGCGGTCGCATGCGGCAGTTGCCAGGTCTCAGTTTTGGGTGTTGCGGTTCCGCAGTAGATTTTTGGTGAATAAGGTTTATATACCATCAAATTTTCAGGTGAATAGAGATTTGAGTACAGTGATAGTTTCCTTGTGTGTGCTGTGTCGATATGCCCGCCTTGGTAGCGCAGATGGTAGCTTGTCTGCCTCACGTTCACGAATTCCCGAGTTCGAATCTCGGTCAAGGTGAGTTACCTTAATAAGATTTTTTCTGTTGTTTTCAATTCCCCGTAGGGGTGGGGATCCGTCCCCTTCAGCTGCCGTGGTGCGGGCGCTGCGGACCCCTAGCACTTGTGGTACCTCTGATGTTACTAGAGGAATCTCGGACCGAACATTCGAGCCCCTCAGTGATTGGAAGTTGTTCGGATTGGGTTGGACTCGAGGAGGCAGTGGTTCCCGATACCCTTTTCATACAGTAAACCGGATACATACATCTGGTTCTTCTTGGGCTAATACCAAGGACAGGTTCCGGATCAATAAACGCGTTGGCCGAGCGCTCCCTGGCTATCCTATCAGTTAGTTCATTTTCTCTGATCCCAGCATGTCCAGGAACCCAGCAGAGCTGTACTGGTCGGCAAGAACAGAGAATATTCAAGGTCTCTTGGCACTCTCGTACCAACTGAGACCTTGTTGTGCTAGCATATAGTGCCTTCAGGGCAGCCTGGCCGTTAGAACAGATTTTGCTTTATTGATCAAATGCTAAACTACTACACATGGTATACATTTTTGTCAGAGATTTCTGTTCAGTCATAAAAGAGAGAGAAACAATAAGATTACAGAGAATAATCTCAAACTCAACACAATTTATACAGCATTTACATCATCGATATGAATGCTCATAGAGTGCAAAAAATGTTTATGCAATAGAACACATCACTGTGTATACCAGTGTAGTGGTGCCGTGGTCAAAAATATGTATATAAATAAATAGACAGATATATATGTATCAATATATATATATATAAGTCACCTCTGTCTCTGTGGAAATTTGGTGATCTATTACCCCGGTATTCACCTTACGAGGCTTGGAGAAACCACAGAAAAACCCCAGTCAGGGTACTTGATCTCTGTCGGACGCCAGTCACATGCTCGGCGTAGATGTCTCTGGAGTACCTAATGACGTCCGACACACACAACTTCTTAAAAAGCGTTAGGTACTTCTTCGAAAATATCTTCTTCACAACTGTCGTTCTCGGGATCCCAAGAGCCCAAGGAACCCAGAACGATGGCGTCCACCTCCACGTTTTGGGATCTGGTGCGCAGAGCCTCCGCCAAGTCCTGGTACTTTTCTTCCTTGGGTCGTCTTGCCTCACCGAATGCCTGCTGCTTGTCAAATGGGATGGTAACGTCTAAGATGACTGCGTTACCATCCTTCACCAACACGAGGTCTGGCCTTAGGTTTCCTTCCACCAACCTGGTTGTCGGCCAGAATGGAGAACCTGCTGCTGGCTGCCTTGCGGACCCTGGCGACCACGGCGTTATGTCTCTTCGGAGTACCTCATGTAATGGTTTATTACATGAGGTAGGGTCTCGCTCTCATATCCACATCGTCTTCAGCTTCGCAGGCATCCCTGATCATGATTCCGACATCCATTTAGGGGTAAACGATTTAAACGAGCCCTATGGATGAACCTCCAATCGGCAAATCTTGTGTGGAGGCCAGTTCTTATGTAGATAGAGCTGGCAGCATCTGCAGATACGCAGTCAATGGCTTTTCCTTTGCTGGGCAGCTGAAGAAGGCGAGTCAGGTGTTGATCTCTTCTCATACTAACCTCATAGTATATCATAGATACTAACCTGACCATGCAGCCAAGGCATCCCTAAGATATGTTAAACACAGGCCAAATTAGCATATATTTCGGCCTGGAATACTGTAGAATAACCTCACAGTGAATACGATAGCCTCGTCTTAGGCCCATAAATGCCAACCCCAGTCTCCGAGTCAGACTTGGAGCCGTCCATATACCAGACTGACCCCTTGACACACTCAAGTAGCCGTGGGCCACGATAAACTGGCCCTATATTCAGACTCAAAATTATAAATAGGCTTCATACTGTCGCAACCCATCGCTAGGATAGTCCGCGACTTCCGAAGCCTGTTTAACATCTCTCTGCGTCCTTGAACCGGATTATTAAAAGACCAACGGCCCAAACTCCAGGGACAATGAGCAGTCCCCCGGCCTCTCCTACTAGAATTTACTAGAAAAGTTACTAGAGTTTACTAGAAAAGTCACTAGATATCACTAGAAAAGTTATTTTGTTTAACGTCCTCCAACGTCAGTGATGCCCAATAGGGAGTGAAATGGATGAAACGATGCTCAAATAAGCCCAAGGTCCGTAGCACCCGAATTACCCAACAGTCATATTCCAGGAAAGTTCCCAAAATGGCTTATCCGGATGTCACCCTGACCAAGATTCGAGCCTCGATCTCTTGAATGTGAGGCAGACACGCTACCCTCCAACTACAGAGGCTGGCAACTCCCTAGATGCTTGATTATTTGAAAATGTTGACATTTTCCCTTAAGATTCTTCGACGTGATGTGCATTTTGATACTTGTGCTCTTGTCGTGTCTAGTGCCAGTGGTTTCTTTGCAGACCGCCACGTTCAACTGTTTCACGCTCTCTTGCGATTGTCTGCTGTTTATGCTTCCGTTTGTCGTTTGCGAATGACAGGATATCGCGTTATGTAAATGCTTAATTTTCATTGTGAATGCCCCTCTATGTCGTAAAGAGACGTCGGTGTAGGGGAATAGAGTGGGAGAGAAGGTGAGTAAGGGAATAGACAAGGACAGAGAGTGGGAAAGGAAGCGGGATAGACCATCCTCGGGGTTAACTTAATAAAGCGAGAGGAACAGCGGATTCTGTTGGCAACATATTATAGTACCCAATTCATTCATCTGTAAAAACAAAACGAAGGCATTTAAAACAAATCTGACGTAGAACTCACACGACGTTTGACTTTCTCTAATCATTCTTGCCTAAAATAGTCTAGTCCTTCTACCTCATGCTACTCGCGATAGAATTTGTTAGAAATTATTTTATTGCATATTCTATGGTAGGTATAATGGGAATAGCAATATAATGGTTATAACGATAATAATTTTGAGACCTGATCACTCAGTGATGTCTTTAACACTGCATTCTTTTTTGTATGTCTAAGGAAAAAAACATTCAATCATGACTTTCCTTTAAAAAAACATTGAAAAATTTAGACAGACAGCAAGAAATATCTGTAAATATCTCGTTAATATATTTTATATTAGAAGAATATATTTATGTAAACTCATTTTCAACTAGAACTACATTTTCTGTGTAATAAGACATTGTAGTTTGCAAAACGTAACCACATTGAAGAGAATGGAAAGATCAAGTTATATACTGCTTTGGTCCTGCAAATATATTTAACATTTCCCACAAATGAAAACTTAACCAAAACTTTTACGTCCATTTTTGAGACTGGTCTCCGAATATGACGTTGAAGCCTCGATCACCTAAGCTAGGAAAGAGAATCCTGTAATACAACAAGCGTCAGATAAGCCCACCGCTACAGCTTGCATCCCGTTTACCGGCAATCTATCCGGTAGAATTAGCAGAATTCTCGCCAAGTACAACATCAGGACTATGCACAAGCCACCTCCGAAGATTAAACATCTGTTGATACCAATTAAAGGCAAACTGGACTTCCAGTTTCCGGGAGTGTACCGCATTCCCTGTGAATGTGGGACACCGCATATAGGACAAACCGGAAGGACCATCGCTACCAGAATAAACGCATATGAACGGAGCATTCGTTTAATGTAACCTGAGAAGTCTGGGCTGGCAGAGCATTGTTTTGATAACTTCCAGGAGACGACTATCTTGGTAAAATTCAACAGTTACTGAGAACGGAGAATTAAGGAGGCTCTGGCCATTTCTTCCGAGAGAAGCGCGCTTACTCGTGATGCTGGATTTCTGTTCAGCTCCTCTTGGAAACCGGCCTTTAAATAGAAATCCGTCGACTTAAAAAGCACAGATCAATGCAGCTAGATAATCAAGTTAAGTAAATACGTTTCTTTGACCCAATTAGTTTCCTATACCCACACCATCTCCTGACAAGGCATTTAATTTACTGAAAACAGTCTTTTCTTCAGTAATGCACATTTTGATCTTTTCTGTCTTTTTTATATTTATGTTATATCCAGTTATTAATTTGTGGTTATAACATTTAATAAATATCCTGATGATGATAGAGTTGCACACTCCCGAAATGTCCATTTCTAATCGTCTTTTCAACTGGCTTGCTTCCCGAGAATAAATTGTGCATACATACTGATTGTTCATTTTTAAAATAATAAAAAGTTTACCTTTATTATTAGAGGTTACTTTCTTATCAATATCATTTTCAAAGGTTGGCTAACGCTCCTCTGCATCGATTGACAAAATGAAATAGATCTCCTACGCCCAATGGTTTTAAATTCTTCAATTCCTTACTATATAATGTTAAGCTCACAGCTAATTTTGAGTATTTTAAAATTCCCTGCAAGAAACTTATAATGTTCATCTCACACAACACTTTATATAAAAACATTTTCGATTATGGAAATTAATTGTTCTTTCACACTAGCCGTGTGTAGGCTAAAGTATGGAAAGACAGAGCCAGACTGAAAAATTCAATGCCATAGCCGAGATTTGAAACACGGATCTTCTGGTATCCGTCCAGCCGCTCTAACCCATGAGCTACTACGGTCAACGTGCCGATATGACATTAAATTCTCCAAGTGACTCGTGATTCTTCCGGTAGACCACTTAGCAGTTCTCATAAGCAAATCAGATAACTACCTTAATGGCGCCTTACAACGTGTAAGTACTTTAAGGTCCGGGCTTTATAGTTCACCACTATTAGGTCAACTAATAGAAATTATTAGGCTAAAGTATGGAAAGATTGAGTCAGACTGAACAATTGACAAGAGTCAGTTGAAGAATGTAATGTCATATCGGCACGTTGGCCATAGTAGCTCAAGGGTTAGAGCGGCTGGACGACAACCAGAGGATCCGTGGTTCAAATCCCGGCTATGGCATTGAATTTTTCAATCTATCTTTTCGTACTTTAGCCTACGCACGGACAGTGTGAAAGAACAATTAATTTCCATTAATTGACCTAATAGTGGTTAACTATAAAGCCCAGGCCTTAAAGTACTTACACGTTGTAAGTCGTCGTTAAGGTAGTTGTCTCATGTGTTTATGAGAACTTCTAAGTGGTTTATCGGGAAAAACACGAGTCAGTTGGGGAACTTAATGTTATATCGGCACGTAGGCCATAGTAGTTCAGTGGTTAGAGCGGGTGGACGGCAATCAGAAGATCCGTGGTTCAAATCCCGGCTATGAAATTGAATTTTTCAGTCTGACTCTATCTTTCCATAATTTAGCCTACAAACGGCCAGTGAGAAAGAACAATTAATTTCCAATAATTGACTTACTTGTGTTAAACCATAAAGCCCGGGCCTTAAAGTACTTAAACGTTATAAGTCGCCATTAAGGTAGCTGTCACATGTGTTTATGAGAACTTCTAAGTGGTTTACCTGGAAAAACACAAGTCAGTTGGAAAATTTAATGTCATATCGGCACGTTGGCCATAGTAACTCAACGGTTAGAGCGGCTGTACGGCAACCAGAAGATCCGTGGTTCAAATCCCGGCTATGGCTTTGAATGTTTCAGTCTGACTATCTTTCCATACTTTAGCCTACACACGGCTAGTGCGAACGAACAATTAATGTCCATTAATTGACCTAAAAGTGGTTAACTATAAAGCCCAGGCCTTAAAGTACTTACAGCATAATAAGTCGCCATTAAGGTAGTTGTCTCATTTGTTTATGAGAACTTCTAAGTGGTTTACCGGGAAAAACACGATTTAGTTGGAGAAATTAATGTCATATCGGCACGTTGGCCATAGTAGCTCAAGGGTTAGAGCGGCTGGACGGCAACCAGAATATCCGTGGTTCAAATCCTGGCTATGGCATTGATTTTTACAGTCTGACTCAATCTTTCCATTTTCGATTATTTTTTCTAAACAAAGCTTTAAACAAGTTTGATAAAAATAACACGGATTTATCCTTAATTTTATGTGAATGGCCCCTGAAGTCCTCTTCAATCTATGCATAACTAGAGCACCAAAGCAATATAAAACTTATTACTGAACATAAATGTAAATTTGATTAAATGGCGCAATTTATATGCAATAAAAGTTTTTGTGGAGCTAAATATTTTCGATGTAACAGGTTTTTATCCTTTTCTTTATGTCCTGTCCATCTAATATATGGGAATTTCAAGATTTTAAAAGATTTGTCTACCACTTAAGTTTACTGTATTCACCTAGTCCCATTTTGCTTAAAAGAAAGCATCCAGTAAAGTTATTTATACGTTAATTTGTCATTATTATGAAGTAAATAGATGTATAAGGGTTTGTAAGAGAGAGTAGTGAAACTCGTATGAGTGTAGTACATCTAATTTACATCTGCCATGTCAGCATAAAACACTCACATTCAAGTAACATGCACAATGCTTATAATTACACTGAATA
This sequence comes from Mantis religiosa, assembly GCA_030765055.1. Lineage (NCBI taxonomy): Eukaryota > Metazoa > Arthropoda > Insecta > Mantodea > Mantidae > Mantis > Mantis religiosa. Next base: position 31,790,946 of record CM060960.1, read on the forward strand.
TATATGTGTATACTTCGTGGAAGCAGATACTTGTGATCGCCGGAACATGCGACTACTTCTTCAGCGTAGCGGCTTTGCAGGTCAGTATTCATAAAGATTGCAGGCGTTGTTATCTCGACACCGCCTCGGCAGAAGTTGAAAATAAGAAACGAATAATCTTGCGTAACGAACTGTACTAACGTGCGATCCATATAAACCTGAACCAATTTAATAACCCTTTTGGTAGAATATAATACATAATTGGGAGATTACATTACACTATTTACAACTCATAGATTTATTGAAGCAATACAGTTTCTCAAGAACCAAAACGGATAATAAGATTAGATGGACAAGAATCAGAACCATTTCTGATGAATAGAGGAGTTAAACAAGGAGATAGCCTCAGCCCACTCTTATTTTTTATTGTGATGGATGAAATATGGAAAATTTGGAAAAGAAGAACAGCAAGAACTATGATAGGATGCAGAAATTTAAGACCAGTTTGGGCACAATCGTTGATATATGCTGATGACATCATATTAATAGCAAATAGTAATAATAATTTACAATTAGCGCTAAATGAATGGAAAAGAAGAATTAACTAGAAAGGGTTTAGAATTAAACATACCCAAAAGTATAACCATGTATATAGGAAGGAAAGAAAAAGAAGAAGCTAAAATTAAATGTAATGATGAAATCTTAGAACAGGTAGACAGTTAAGTATACCTGGGTACAATTATAAATAAGGATGGAAAAATAGAGCAGGAAATATCATACAGAATAAAAAAGGCCAATTCGGTCTACTATCAGATTAATAATACTATAGTGGGAAAAAAGCAAATAACAAAAGAGACAAAAATTCTATTATTTAAAAAAATAATACTACCAATTCTATTATATGGAGCAGAGAGCTGGACTCTCCTACAGAAACAAGAAAGCAAAATAACAGCTATGGAAATGAGATATTTAAGACGAGCTGTGGGGAAGACAAGAAGAGATAACAATGAGGGAAGAGTTGGGTACACACTCCGTTAAAGAAATATTGGAAAAAAGACAACTTAAATGGTATGGACATGTACTCCGCATGTCAGAAGAAAGAAAACCCAAACAATATTTAGAAGCAAGACCAGAAGGTAAAAGAATTAGGGGAAGGCCACGCATGTTGTATCAGGAATACATTGAGAAGTTGGGGAAGGACAGAGGTAAAATCATGACAGAAATGAAGAGAATGACAATGGACCGAGAAAAGTGGAGGAAATAGGTAGAAGAGGCTTGTACTCCACGCTTAACAGCACAAAGGAGTTAGAGAAGAAGAAGAAGAAGAAGAAGAAGAAGAAGAAGAAGAAGAAGAAGAAGAAGAAGAAGAAGAAGAAGAAGAAGAAGAAGAAGAAGAAGAAGAAGAAGAAGAAGAAGAAGAAGAAGAAGAAGAAGAAGAAGAAGAAGAAGAAGAAGAAGAAGAAGAAGAAGAAGAAGAAGAAGAAGAAGAAGAAGAAGAAGAAGAAGAAGAAGAAGAAGAAGAGGAAGAGGAAGAGGAAGAGGAAGAGGAAGAGGAAGAGGAAGAGGAAGAGGAAGAGGAAGAGGAAGAGGAAGAGGAAGAGGAAGAGGAAGAGGAAGAGGAAGAGGAAGAGGAAGAGGAAGAGGAAGAGGAAGAGGAAGAGGAAGAGGAGAGGAGGAGGAGGAGGAGGAGGAGGAGGAGGAGGAGGAGGAGGAGGAGGAGGAGGAGGAGGAGGAGGAGGAGGAGGAGGAGGAGGAGGAGGAGGAGGAGGAGGAGGAGGAGGAGGAGGAGGAGGAGGAGGAGGAGGAGGAGGAGGAGGAGGAGGAGGAGGAGGAGGAGGAGGAGGAGGAGGAGGAGGAGGAGGAGGAGGAGGAGGAGGAGGAGGAGGAGGAGGAGGAGGAGGAGGAGGAGGAGGAGGAGGAGGAGGAGGAGGAGGAGGAGGAGGAGGAGGAAGAGGAGGAGGAAGAGGAGGAGGAAGAGGAGGAGGAAGAGGAGGAGGAAGAGGAGGAGGAAGAGGAAGAGGAAGAGGAAGAGGAAGAGGAAGAGGAAGAGGAGGAAGAAGAAGAGGAGGAGGAGGAAGAGGAGGAAGAGGAGGAAGAGGAGGAAGAGGAGGAAGAGGAGGAAGAAGAAGAGGAAGAGAAGGAAGAAGAAGAGGAAGAAGAAGAAAATGTTGGAGGTGTCCTCCACCAGCATCTATACATGAGTGCACTAGTCTCACCATATTCCCTGAAGTTTTACGGAGAGTATCCTCGCCAATGTTACTTATTTCGGTTCGAATGGATTCCTTGAGAACATCAATTGTCCGTGGCCTCTTCTTGTACTTTCTATATTTAGATACCCCCACAAGAAACAATCCGGTGGGGTTGGATCAGGGAATCTGGGGGGCCACAGACCTTTTAAGATTTTTCTATTATTAAAGAAACTGGTTACAAGTTCCATGGTGTCATTAGATATATGGAAGCAGAAAATAATGATGGCGCAAAGTTCCACGTTGCCGCTACAGTTTGATGCAATAATACGGGTAGCTCAGGGTTAAGCAATGAGGTTTCTCCCAGGGTATGCGTGGGTATGTATGAGAATGATGGTTTTAATGACACTGGAATGCCCGTTTCAAACTGATTTAATTACTGCTTCTTTTTATCATTACATTAAACTTGAAGTTGCCGTCCAAGGGTTACAATATCACTGTTTAGACTTACTGTATGTGAAATGCTTATTACTCGATAAAACTTAATTCATTCTTCACGTATATATGAAACAACAAATACCTTCTATCCCTTCTGGTCTGACCTCGACCAAGACCGAGGAAGAGGACTGCCCTAATCGGCTTCACGGCTCGGACTGAGTGTCATCACAGCTGCGCGTGGGTGTGTAACCCTTTATACACACAAAGATTCCCTTTGTGAATATTTTGTCCATTCTGATTATTAAGGGTCCTAAGAATACCTTTTCAAATAAAGTCAGGTGCTATAACTTAGAATTCTGTTTCTCCCGTGTCTTTTGTTACACGACTCAACCAACTGCACCTGATCGTGTCGTAACAAATATACAGTACTCCTTTAAAATCCATTACGATTCTTTACTCATTGAAATTCTTAATTTTGGTATCTATCCAAGTCAGTGTTACTTATTTTTGTTCCAATAGATTCCTTGAAAACATCAATTGTCTTTGGCCTATTGTTGTACATTCTATTTTTAGATACCCCCACAAGATAAAATCCGATGAGGATAGGTCAAGGATCTGGGGGGTCACAGATCTTTTAGATTATTCGATTATCAAAGAAACCGGTTACAAGTTCCATGGTGTCATTAGATGTATGGCAAGGTGCTCCATCTTGCTGGAAATAACCTTCTCTCAAATCGATAACATCTCCATAAAACATGTAACATTCTATTTTCTACTACTGTCGTATAAATCCTCTCCAACAATTTGACATTTATATCTGACAATTTACTGTAGAATGATCTTATCACCCTCATGGCCATTTTACCTTTTGCGAAATTAACGCCAGAGTTTGTACTCCCATTAGTCCTGGACAAGGACCGTAGGACATGGACCCGGGCCTCCTTGGACCAGGGAGTTACCGAGCTGTCCCAAAAGGGCGCCCGGCGCCTCCGTGGGGTTTTCCAAAGGGCAAGACCTAAAGATTTACCAAGCCTCTCCATCTGGTCTTGTGGACTCAAGACGGGATGGAAGTGGATACGCTGCTTACGCGCGCCAACACCAAAATGGCAAGGCTAGCGCTCACGCGCGCCTACACCAAATTAGGAAGGCTACCGAACAACCTCGGTAGGGCCACCTGGTGATCTAGCACACATTCTACTACCTATGCTGGCTAGTACGCGGGAATATTAATGGCTTCCCTCAACCCCGTCCGGAGACGCACTCGACCTCCCTATGGGTATCGGGAACCACTGCTCCCCCGAGTCCAACCCAATCCGAACAACTCCCTAGCAGGGAGGGGCCCGAATGTTCGGGCCAAGGTTCCTCTAGTAACGTCAGAGGTATAGTATAGCAACGCAAAGAAAATCCCTCAAAGGAATGTGCTGTGGGTAAAAGACAGCGAATGTGTGTGGCAGAGAACGCCTGCTACACAAGGAGCAGACCGTTAGAAAGCATGCGCCCTAATCACTCTGTACATTAAAACTGAGAAGATTCATTCACAAAAGTAGAAGCCGTCAGAATGTTTTTGAATGGTCTGTAACTGTACTGACATGGGGTGTCATAAACCTGTCCAGGGAGGGTGTGGGGACCTTCGCCAACCTCCCTGCGTCTCACCCCTCGGAGACTTACTCTCCTGTGGAGGCGTATACCACGAGTGCTAGGGGTCCGCAGCGCCCGCACCACGGCAGCTGAAGGGGACGGACCCCCAACCTACGGAGACCTTTTGCTACAGACTTTTTTGTTCTTTTTAGCTGCCATCTGAACTCAACCTTCTCCCCAACTAATCAGCTCTCCTTGCCACGTCTATTTCTCTTCCGTTAACCTCCCATTTCTCATCCTTACGTAACCTATATCCTTTTTCGAAGACCATAACCTTGGTTTTGCTGTAGTAAAGGAAGTCAGTATTCGCTCGCTCCTATGGCATTACACGGCATAACCCCATAATTCTGCCATCAAGTAGAACTGGGTGTAGCACTATGTACCATCAAGCGCTTGCTCGTCTATGGTCAAACGTGACCTGGTTCACTCTTGCACTCTACATATTATAGTGCTTAAAGCCTTCACCGGGTGCATTGACAGAAGGGCAGGCAGGCAGGCAGGCGGACGTAAAGATGAGATGGCTTTACAAAATCTGAATTGCTTCATAATACACGCCTGTCCGTGACGATGATGCTGGTCATTAATATTAATGATCCGATTAACATTTGGTGGTGCATGCAAGGGCACAACTTGCGGTGTATTTATAGCTCCATGAATTGCGTGGCTGGACAATAATCAAGGCGGTTGTTTGCTTCGCTACCCTCGTGAAAATTGCCTTGATTCTTGGAACGGAAGTCTGGGCGAAAACACCTACTTCTACATTTGTGATATCAGATTAGAAAATTCCCGGAATCCAATGTCTTGCTTTCATAACCATGAGAAAGGAAACCTATGTGTGAAAGTATTGATCCCACTGGAAACTGCACATTTCTCCAGAATTACTCTTAGTGTTACATAACCCACTGTGAACCTGTATTTGGTTGTTAGTTGCAAGGCAGCAAGGATGATCCAGGTCATTAATACTTAGGGTTCTAATTTTCAATACTTAGGGCGCCAATAGGAAGTGACGTAACACCCTACAGCATATTACGAGGCCTCTACAGAAGGTAACACAATAAATAAGTAAAATATGAAGCTATTAACAGTGAAGCAAACAAATATATACAAATATAACAATGTGTAACCTAAAACTTCACTTATCTTATAAGAAATGACGACACTTTTCTTATAAATTGTTTGGGATCGCGATTTCATGTCAAAATTTTATACATCCCCAGTCGGAAAAAAAGCTGTTGTCATCATTACGAACGCTAGATGTTAGTACTACCAAAATCTGAAAATAAAACAAATTTAAAATCAGAATTGTCGGCCAGAATTTCATAATTCATTACGCGATGTGTGGTTTTTAAAATAAATATCTTTTCCCAATCCATTAAATTTATCGGACCATTTAATTGTTTTAATAATTTAACTTCAGGATTTATTTCATGGTTAAATGACCAAAAATGATCTGTTACGGGCGATTTATCAGTCTGTTTATAATGATAAACGAAAATGTTCTTTTGTTCTGGTTTCTAAATTACGTTTTGTCTTTCCAATATAAACTTTATCACAATCGAAACAATTAAACTGATAAATACCAGATCTTTTATTATTAGGAATTTTATCTTTTCTAGAGAAATGCAATAAATTTTTAATACTATATTTATTTTGAGGAACTAAAGTTATATCAAACTATTCAATTTTATAGCCAGGATTTGAACCACGGATATTCTGGTTTCCGTCCAGCCGCTCTAACCATTTGAGCTACTATGGCCAACGTGCCAAAGTTCTGGCTCTACCCTTTCATAGTGTGTCCTACACACGGTTAGTGTGAAACAACAATTAATTTCCATTAATTGACCTAACAGTGGTTAACTATAAAGCCCGGGCCTTAAAGTACTTACAGCATAGTAAGTCGTCATTAAGGTAGTCGTCTCATGTGTTTATTAGAACTCCTAGTGGTTTACCGGGAGAAACACGAGTCAGTTGGAGAATTTAATGTCATGTTGGCACGTTGGCCATAGTAACTCAAATGATTAGAGCGGTGTGACGGAAACCAGAAGATCCGTGGTTAAAATCCCGGCTGTGGCATTGAATTTTTCATTCAGGCTCTACCCTTTCATAGTGCGTCCTACACAGGGCTAGTGTGAAAGAACAATTAATTTCTATTCAATTTTTTTAATTTTTTAATTTTTTTAAATTGTTTTATTTACTTTTATTTATTTATTTATTTTATTTTATTTTTTTTTTATTTATTTTTTTTTTAAATGTTTACTAACCCAAGATTGTAAGTAATTTTTTTAGAACTATATTCGTCCTTTTTAAGCGTAGAAATAGTATTAACAGTTCAATTGTTATTTGAATTTTAATATGTTATTTATAAAGTCTTTATTAAAACCATTAATTAAAGCAGTATTAATAATATATTTATATTCTTTATTAAATTCATCTTTATTCTTTATCTTTATTTATTTTATACATTTGAAAGGTCCACTCTTAAGATATTTTTTTACATAATGGTCATTCAAATTGAAACATTTAGCATACCATTGCATAAGTTTTTCAATAATCTCTCTGTAGAAGTCTGCTGCCTGCTATTTCAACCACTGGTTTACACCGGCATCCACTTTGGCGTCAGTATCAAAGCGTCTTTTACCGAGCCATTTTGCATCGTTGGGAAGAGGTGGTAATCGCTCGGCGCCAAATCTGGGCCTAATGATGGATAGTCAAACACCTCACATCCAAAACCATCAAAGAGTGCCCGGGTACGACTGGCCGTGTGTGGACGTACCCTTTACATTCGGTCTCCATGGCAGCACTTCCATTTACACAGCAGGGCTCCATGCAATACAAGCTATTTTATATGTTCGCCGCAGACGGTTGGGTGATAGCATAATCCTTAGTGATTCCCTTATCGCACTCCAGAGCCTTCGTGAGCTGTACAACTACCATCCCCTTGTACAGCGGATCCACGACGCCCTCCACGTTTTACACGCCTCAGGCGTTAGCGTGGTCTGTGCATGGGTTCCTGGTCACGTGGGCCTGCAAGGGAGAATTCGGCGGCTAAGGTGGCAGCCAAAGCACCTAGTATTACCCTCCCTTTGGACACCTTTGGCTTGACCGCAGAGCGGCGCTCTCGTGCTGGCGCGAAGAGTGGTCTGCTCCGCGTGGCAACAGGCTTCGAGCAGTGAAGGTGCTTCCGATTAACTGGGTGACCTCCTGTCGCTTATCGCGGCGGCAGGAAATCATTTTAGCTCGGTTGCGCATTGGGCACTGCAATTTTACTCACAACTATTTATTGAATCGGACCCCGGCTCCAGTTTGCCCGCTTTGCGGTGCCGAACTGTCGGTGCGACACGTTCTTTTAGATTGTTTTAGGCTAGAACGTCTCCGCAGATCTCTCCAGCTGCCGGCCAGCTTGGCAGAGATACTCGCGGATGACGAGATGGCAGTAGGCAAAGTTTTAGCGT
>CM060960.1:31801138-31928686 GCA_030765055.1 Mantis religiosa
TGTATTTAAAAGCGAATACTTTTTTCTTTTGCAAGTCCAATGTTTTCATATTCCCATACCAGCGTGGGTGAAAAACTAATGCCTCCTATTTTTTCCTTAAATAAGTAAGTTATTTGAAAACTTTGAATTTGGCGCAATTCCTCAAACCTTCTTCTCCAATCCCCTGCAGTAGTAACTACCTAAATCAACAGGTGGCAGCACTGCATCCTCTTGAAAATTAACTGACATCGACATTCGTATTAGACAGCGTTTCTGTGATTGAATTTTTGACTGCGGAAGGTGAAACGCCAATTCTCATTCACGAAAGGCTAAAAAATGTGTATGGTGATGCAACGGTGGATGCTAGCACTGTTAGACGATGGGTTCGTCGTTGTAACGAAGCTGAACGGCAAACACAGATGAAAAGCGAACTACAGGCCAGTGTCTGCAGTGACTGCAGTCCAACATTCAACGAGTCGATGACATCATTCGCGGTGATCGCCGGGAACAACAGGTGAATTGTCTCGCATTACCTCCCTCAGTAAAGGCAGTGTGATGACGATTATTCAACAACTGGGTTACTCAAAGTTTGTTCACGTTGGGTACCAAGAATGTTAACCGCCCAAAACAAAGAAACAAGGAAAACAATAGTCTCCGAACACTTGCAGCGCTTCAATTTGGAGGGATGGAAGTTTCTGGAAAAAGTTGTTACTGGAAACGAAACGTGGGTTCATGTTTCTTAACCTGAATCAAAGAGGCAGTCTATGGAATGGCATCACACGTCACCGAAGAAAAAAAGAATTCAAAACTCAGCGATCGGCAGGGAAATTTATGGGGACAATGTTTTGGGATACAGAGGGTGTGCTTATGATTGATTTTTTGGAGCAGGGATGCACAATAAATTCTGTCCAATACGTCAGAACTTTCAAAAAGCTGAAAGCACGTCTTCGCCGAGTTCACTCAACAAAAACTCTGGCGGATGTTCTTCTTTTGCATGACAATGGAATACCACACACCAGCCGTTACACCACTACAGAAATTGAGAAATTGGGATGACAAGTCTTACCTCACCCCCCTCATACAGTCCTGACCTGGCACCATTAGACTTCCATCTGTTCGGGCCACTAAAGGAAGCTCATCGTGGGATTCATTTTTAAGATGAGGAGGCTGTGAAAACGTCCGTGTGTCAATGGCTTAGGAAACAAGACCGTGTGTTTTACCATAATGAAATACATGCTCTAGTTAAAAGGTGGATAAAAACTGTGGAAAAGGACGGAGATTATATTGAATAGTGACAAATTAATCGTCAATGTTGTAGTTTTCAGGCTATGTAAATTGGAATCAATTTTCTTGGCAATTAAAAGAGAAAAAAGTGAGGCATGACTTTTTTTACCCACCCTCGTACAAGGGTTTTTATATTTTATTAACCTAAAAATCACAATTCACCATAAAAATCTACCATATATTTTCTAATTTGTTTATAAAGGAAAGGCCGTGAGTCAAACAACATTAAATTGTCAATAGGGTGTAAATAGCTTCTGCTGCACATTTCAGATCAGCATGTAAAAGTATTACTAGTTTACAGTGGCGTTTCGTACTTTTGCCAGAAGTATATTCTAGCTGAAACACAAAGTTGCATTTAATAAAGTGCACTTATCTGTCAAGATCAAAGGAAGTGCGGGGCTAATCTCATTCTGGCTACGTCACAAGGGCACATTCACTTTGACCCGCAGCGTGACAATGCATTACCGCCGGCTAGACTTGACCGGATTGTGCTTAACCGGTATTATCAAATTCAATGCAAATCCTTTCAGCATAAGCCGGCTTTGCCGCATGAATATGTATTACAGCATTCTAATAACTAATGTGCAAGTGTCGCATTTCAGAAAGGCCATTCCCCTCTCATAGAAAACTCCATAAGTTCTACTTTGAAATGGATACCATAGGTTTCCGATAGAATAATATAAGAAAGGGATGATAAGGAGATTGGACAATATACCTACTGAAATATTAAAGCTTGGGGGTGAAGCCACGATTCCCTGTCTTATGCTCTTGTTCAACATGTCAGTTAACAGCTGTGCCTTACCGGAAGACTGGAAAACAGCTATTATAGTTCCAATTTATAAAGGGAGTAATAAAAGAGAAATAAATAATTATCGGCCAGTTAGTCTATATTAAGTAATATGTAAATTAATGGAGCATTTAATTGCAGAATATATACGAGAGGAGTTAGAAAATAAAAAGTGGTTTAATGAAGCGCAACATGGATTTAGACCTGGGTATTCCTGCGAAAGTCAAATTACTTCATTATTTCAAGATTTGGCAGATGAGGTAGATGCAGGGGAAAGAACTGATGCAGTGGTAATAGACTTTTCTAAAGCTTTTGATGTAGTGCCACATAGTTTACTTATTTGTAAGCTAGCTAATACAGGAATTGACAAACGCGTAGTATTATGGGTTAAACATTTTTTGAAAGGGAGAAAGCAAAAAGTTAAAGTAGGTAAAGAGCTGTCCGATAGGGGAACCGTAAGTTCGGGTGTGCCGCAAGGCTCAATACTAGGACATTTACTGTTTCTCGATTTTGTTAATGTCATTGCTGTTAATATTAACTGCCAGATAAGGTTTTTGCAGACGATTCTATCATTTATAGTAAAATTCGGAATACAGTGCATGAAACCGCTCTTCGGGATGATTTAAATGAAATCTGTAATTGGGCTGCGGCTAACAAAATGTCAATTAATGCCAAGAAAAGTAAGTCCATTGTTTTAGTAGAACTAAGGGCAAAACTATTGTTAACTATCACATGGGAGCAGTGCAAATTCCACAGGTGGGCAGCTGCAAATATTTGGGAGTGTACCTGGCAAGTAATGCTGGATGGGACGAACAAGTAAATTCCACATCTAGGAATGCGTGGAAGGCATTACATTTCGTAATGAAAATATTGAAAAAGGGGAGCGCTAGGTCCAGGGAAATTGCCTACAAGGCCTTAGTGCGGCCGGTTATGGAATATGGAGAAGCATGCTGGGACCCGTATAGAGCTAACCAAATCGATCCGTTAGAAAAAATACAGAAGAGGGCAATAAAATTCATAAAAAGAGGCAAGTATTTTGGGCCTATAAAAGGAGATGAGACTAAATGGGAGGAATTAAGAATTAGGCGTAAAAAACATAGGTTGGTAGCATTATTCAAAGCTAATGCTGGTGTAAAGGCATGGGTGCACGTTAGTGTAAGGTTAGATAATCCGGATTATTATGGACGAAACGATCATAGGTATAAAATTAAGGGTAGAAGATACAGAACCGACGTAGGAAAATTTTCTTTTGTTAATAGAACCATTGAAGAATGGAATGAATTGCCTGTAGCACTCTTTCAGGGCTGTCCCCTGTCGCTGAAGAAATTTAGAAAAAATCTAGATGGTTTATAGTTTAACTTTTAAATTATAATGGTATATAATATGTAAATAGAGAAGTAATTTGATATGTTTTAAGTGACTAAAGTTAAAATATCATGTTTGTGTGGTTTATTGTGTTATTGTTGTAAATCTAGTATTGTAATTTGATCTGTATTCTTAACTCAGCCACCGGGTAGTACCCAATTGCAGTGAATAAATACATACAAACATAAAACCATATTAATAAGCAATTGGAAATAAATTATATATGAAATAAAGTCAAAAACAAATATTGTAACAGGAACAACGTGCGAATGAAATAGATATAAGGAAAAAGTTGTCATAAGCTAGAACGGGCAGACGAGGCCGGATACGTATTGGTGAAGGTAGATTTATGCCACACGATGCGGCGCCATATTTGAAGTAGGATTCTTTGTCGTGAGGTCCAGTGAGGCCGGGAACTATCGTATGTGAAATTCAACCACAGCAAACATTTCTATAGATGTAAATTGTTTTGTATTTGACTCATACAAATGTCCAATGTCGCCCAAAAATTTTCAAGGGATCCTTCAAGAAATTCATCACGGAGAAAAAAAGTAATTTTTGATGGATAGAGTCAACATGAAAAATTCAATGCCATGACCGGGATTTGAACCTCAAATATCTTAGCCTATATACGTCTAGTGTGGAGAAATGATTAATTTCCATCAATTAACTGAAATAATAAGAGTTAAATGATGAAGCCTGGGACTGAAGTACTTACAATAATAGTAAGTCGCCATAAACGGTGTATCTCGGATGCGAGAGCCCCTAGTGGTCTACCGGGGAAATATACGAGTCAACTGGATAATTTAATGTCAGGACGGTGCGTTGGCCATGGTAGCTCAAAGGTTAAGAGCGACTGGACGGAAACCAGGACATCCGTGGTTCAAATCCCGGTCATGGCATTGAATTTTTCATGTTGACTCTACCCATCAAATATCTTAGCCTATATACGGCTAGTGTGGAGAAATGATTAATTTCCATCAATTAACTAAAATAATAAAAGTATTTTTTTTTAATTTGCTAGACTTATCATAAATTTGTCGATACAACTTCTTTCAATTTCTCCAAAAGCATGTGTAAGCTGATCTTCACAATTGTATACCTTCATGGTGACTTGAAATCGTACAAAATCATACTCCGTAAATATTCTCCACTCAAATTCCTTTTCAGGTGAAGTTCATATTTAAACTATATTAAATAACAAAGTATTAGAGTGAAGAGAGCAAACTATACTTTAATAAAGTATATTATGTCTTCGCATACCTAAATTAATCTTACAGAGCTACAAAATTTATGTACTAATATAAACTTTTCTTAAAGTAAAATAGTAATGAAACATAGATATTAGAGTAAGTCATGATAATGCAATATATAAGTTTTCTCTGCTTTGTGGAAACGTAGAGTCAGACTGAAAAATTCAATGCCATAGCCGGGATTTGAACCAGTCTCTCCGTTGTCTCATGTGTTTATGAGAACTCCTAAGTGGTTTACCGGGAAAATACGAGTCAGTTGGAGGATTTAATGTCATATCGGCATAGTAGCACAATGGTAGTGCGGCTGGACGGAAACCAGAAGACCCGTGGTTCAAATCCCGGCTATGGCATTGAATTTTTCAGTCTGACTCTACGTTTCCAGAATTTAGCCTACACACGGTCAGTGTGAAAGAACAATTAATTTCCATTAAGTGACCTAATAGAGGTTAACTATAAAGCCCGGACCTTAAAGTACTTACAATATAGTAAGTCGCCATTAAGGTAGCTGTCTCATGTGTTTATGAGAACTTCTAGTGGTTTACCGGGAAAATACGAGTCAGTTGGAGAATTTAATGTCATATCGGCACGTTGGCCATAGTAGCACAATGGTAGTGCATCTGGACGGAAACCAGAAGATCCATGGTTCAAATCCCGGCTATGGCATTGAATTTTTCAGTCTGACTCTACGTTTCCACAATTTAGCCTACACACGGCCAGTGTGAAAGAACAATAAATTTACATTAATTGACCTAATAGTGGTTAACTATATAGCCCGGGCCTTAAAGTACTTACAGCATAGTAAGTCGCCATTAAGGTAGTTGTCTCATGTGTTTATGAGAACTCCTAAGTGGTTTACCGGGAAAAATACGAATCAGTTGGAGAATTTAATGTCATATCGGCACGTTGGCCATAGTAGCACAATGGTAGTGCGGCTAGACGGAAACCAGAAGATCCGTGGTTCAAATCCGGGCTATGGCATTAAATTTTTCAGTCTGACTCTACGTTTTCACAATTTAGCCTACACGCGGTCAGTGTGAAAGAACAATTAATTTTCTCTGCTTTCTTTTATTTTAATGTGTGCTCCATTTTATAATTATTCCGTGTTCGTTTCAGGAAATTTCGACTGACTAAAATACAGTGTACGCTTATATTTCAGAACTGAGACGTCCAACTTTCGGGAAGTGGGTATCCGTTTTCATTCCAAAGCTGAAAACATTTCAGCTCGCTCATTTATAACTCCCTTTTTCACGTGAAACATGAGTAAACAAAAAAATTAAAAAAAAAAGTCGGATACAAAAACCATGCTGTCATGTGACGCAAGCGCAGAGAGGATCCGACATGCAAGAAGCTGATTTATGTGCAAGCTACTCCCTACCCCACCCCTACCTGCCTGTTACCTTACGGTTTGGAGCTTCCGTGTCAAATATTTGCAGCCCTCTGCGATGAATATTTAATTTTCAATTAGAGACTTTTGCTACATTCAATAGACAGGGAGACAGGCTTCAAATTTCTCAGAAACTTAAAACGAAGCCCAGGAGAACAATGGATGAGATGCGGTGCTTTTGGGAGCTAACACGATAGTGTTATGTTTCTTCGAAACATACGCAACATCAAATATTTTTAGGTGATTTAAAACGTAGTATAAAATGGTTTGGTAAATCCAAAGAGTTGTTAATAATAATTGGATTAGAAGATAAATGGACCTACATTACCCATTAGTGAAGGAAGTTTAGAAAATAACAATACAGGTCAATAACTGTACAGGTCAAAAGTTCTCCATCCCTTATGAAAGAGACTTCAATGCACAAACACTAAAAGAACAATAAAATTAATAATTTTTTCTGTAGCATTAAGTAAACTACTGTATGGTTTAGAATTTAAATTTTAGCCTCTTCAATGTATACAGCTTTGTCCTCAGAACCGCTGCAAAAGCTCTTGGCATTCTAAAGATAGCATTGTGCTGTGTTTCTTGAAGATATTGCAATCCAACACGTCTGTAAGTTATTCCACAGATCTTCAACATTAAAAGAGATTAGATCAATGCTTGGAAAGTTGCCCACTGAAATTTAGTGTGATCCATATAAACCTGAACCATTTCAGTAGGCGACAACCAATAATAGGACACACACGCAACTCTGGGAGTATATAATACACAATTGGAAGATTACATTACACTATTTACATCTCAGAGAAAATGCTGGAAGTGTCCTCCACCAGCATCTATACATATTTACACTCGTCTCACCATATTCTCTGAAGTTTTACGGAGAGTATCCTCGCTAATGTTACTTATTTCGGTTCGAATGGATTCCTTGATAACATCAATTGTCCGTGGCCTATTCTTGTACACTCTATTTTTAGATATCCCAACAAGAAAATTCCGGGGGTTAGTCAGGAGATCTGGGGGGCCACAGACATTTAAAGATTATTCCATTATCAAAGAAACTAGTTACAAGTTCCGTGGTGTCATTAGATGTATGATACGTTGCTCCATCTTGCTGGAAATAACCAGCAACTATAAAGCCCGGGCCTTAAAGTACTTACAGCATAGTAAGTCGCCTTTAAGATAGTCGTCTCATGTGTTTATGAGTACTCCTAGTGGTTTACCGCGAAAAACCCGAGTCAATTGGAGAATTTAAGTCATGTTGGCACGTTGACAATAGTAGCTCAAAGGTTTAGAGCGGCTGGACGGAAACCAGAAGATCCGTGGTTCATATCCCGGCTATGGCATTGAATTTTTCAGTCTAGCTCTACGGTTTCATAGTGCGTCCTACACACGGCTAGTGTGAAAGAACAATTAATGTCAATTAATTGTACCTAATAGTGGTCCGAACTATAAAGCCCGGGCCTTAAAGTACTTACAGCATAGTAAGTTGCCATTAAGGTAGTTGTCTCATGTGTTTATGAGAACTCCTAAATAGTTTACCGCGAAAAACATGAGCCAATTGGAGGATTTAACGTCATGTTGGCACGTTGATCACAGTAGCTCAAAGGTTTAGAGCAGCTGGACGGAGACCAGAAAATCCGTGGTTCGAATCCCAGCTATGGCATTGAATTTTTCAGTCTGGCTCTACCATTTCATAGGGCGTCCTACACACAGCTAGTGTGAAAAAACAATTAATGTCCATTAATTGTACCTGATAGTGGTCCGAACTATAAAGCCCGGGCCTTAAAGTACTTACGGCATAGTATCTCGCCATTAAGGTAGTTGTCTCGTTTGTTTATGAGAACTCCTAGTGGTTTACCGGGAAAAACACGAGTCAGTTGGAGAATTTAATGTCATGTTGGCACGTTGGCCATAGTAGCTCAATGGTTTAGAGCGGCTGGATGGAGACCAGAAGATCCGTGGTTCCAATCCCGGCTATGGTATTGAGTTTTTCAGTCCAGCTCTACCCTTTCATAGTGCGCTCTGCACACGGCTAGTGTGAAATAACAATTAATTTCGACACTTTGGGTCAGTAAGTTCTTTTGTATCTCTTACGATTTACCAGTTATGCAAAAGTCACTGCGAATGAAGAGTACTTTCCAGGATATTTCAAAATACTCAACATGTACATATCACTAGAATGTCTTAGACATGTGGTATTTTAATTGTTAAGGACTTTCGAACTTCCTCCTGGCACGTTAGCCAGAATATTTTACTGTATCATCGTAACCTAAACTATAAAGGAGGGATAAAGCTGCATTTCGACAGCAGTATATTGCGGTTGCCTGCATTAACCTCCTACAGAATATTGCTTGAATCCAGGCAATAGTTTCCTGTCCATTTGTTGTGAAATGTCACGATACATTACCTTCTCTCTTTTATTTCGTTACAAAAATGGCAGACATTATCATCTTTTTGTGATAGTTTTTGTGTTCCACCTTGTAGCTTGCGTGCCTTCCATCGTTCCAACAAGATGGTGGCCTTCTCATGTCACACAAAGAGAACCAAGGAACAAGATTAATATTCGAACGGCGTGATGTGTCGAATTAATCGAAGCGTACGGGAATGGAAGTTAACATGAGGCTGTCTGCTTACATTTAAAAATGTATTATATTCACATGCCTTTCCTTACTCGTCTAACTCAAAATTCACTTTTTTATATAAACCTGATGTTCCATAAATAAGGGCTAATGAACAAAAACAAAACTAAAATAAACTTATTTTTACGTTTCGTGCTATACAGGCAAAGTAAGCACAGGGTATTTCTTCCATCTAAAGGTATTTGTCTAATGCATGAGTTTATGTTTAACGACGTATGGATAGTGGAAAATCATCAGGGACACTGTCTTATTTATTGATTAGTAAAAAGGGAATACAATAAAGAAACACGTAGTATCTGTTCATATAAACATATTTAAACATTCAAAAGTAAAGATAACAATATAAGATGCAAAATAAGTATTCTTCTGCATACTGAAAATGGTGTAGAATGTTAGAGTTAGTACTTAGTAGGCGCTCCATTTCTCTTTATAATCTCTTACATTCTCCTTGGCATGGGTATCACCAAATATTGTGTTCTTTCTACTGTAATTTTACGCCATTCCTCTAGTAGAACGTTCTTTAGATCCTTTGTATTAAATATCTTGATTATAGTGGCGTATATTATGGGCCATCAAAGCTATCACCGAAGCCCATATCTAAAGTAAACTAGAAATTAATAAGCAATAATAATAATAATAATAATAATAATAATAATAATAATAATAATAATAATAATAATAATAATAATAATAATAATAATAATAATTGCAATACCAGCCAGTTTCCCCCATAAAGAATTAGTGCGTGGGGTGGAATATCTCTCTTTACATATCACTGAACAGAGGGGCAAGCAGAGCTTTGGTAGCTAATGTTGCAGCCTTCTCTATGGTAAGGGGCAGTTACGGACGAGGGGGAGGAAAGCAGGATTCAACACGCCAAGACTTCGGAACCTTACATTGCTAGACTCATACGAGCTTCTCCGTACGGACACGACTGGTTTTGGAATTCCGCATAGCACGTGGAGTTAAGGGCAAGAAAGAGCGTGTTTTCAATTATTGTGTAATTGTTACGGTCCTCAACAGCCGTATTAGTATTGTTTATTTCATACTGTACAGTGCACCAAGACAGTTGCTAGCGCCAATTCTTCGTAGTTTAAATACGAGGATAAGTTAGTGATAATAAAACAGCGAAGGCCTACTCCAGTTCCTCCGCACTTGCAGTGTGAACAGAAGGAAAGGAATAAGAACCCTTATAAAATATATTTTAGTATAAGTAATTATGATAAGCAGAAGTGACTGTCTGGCCCATTTGAACTATTTCTGGCCATGCTTGTTCTTTGCAGCTGAGAAAACACCCATGAGTACTACGGGTTTCGCAAATTTAGCTTATTTAATCACAGCTTTGGATAATCATAAAAGATCAACAACACATAAAATCTTTCACAGCAGCTTTGGGCACTGAAGGGGTAGACCATGCATTGAATTACCGAAAGAAACTTGCTGACAGTTTGCACCATGAAAAGTTTAAGAAAAATAGAAATGTATTGTCTCCGTATTGTCTCCATTTTAGACTAGCCCGTCTTCGCAGGTCTCTCCAGCTGCCGGCCAGCTTGGCTGAGATGCTCTCGGATGACGAGACGGCGGTGAGCAAAGTTTTAGCATTCGTTTTATCTATAAATTTTGGTGTTTAGGTCCCAACAATTTGGGTGCTATAACCATTTTAACCTTTTTTCTGGTTTTTATTATTTTAGTACTTATTTTAGTCTTTGCTACACCCTTGTGCGAATGTTTTATCTTGTTTTTCTTTGATTGATTTTTTATGGTGTTTTAGCCGTTTACTTGGCCTTTTTAAACTCATTACTTACTGAAGGGCGCTAATGACATAGCAGCTGTGCGCCCTTAAAACACCATCATCATCAACCCACGAGGTAGTGCATCTTCACTGTACACTTGCTTCAGCTTTTCATAAGTTTCGATGGCTGTATGGTTTAAACGAGAACAGAATTTGATTACGCTGTACTGCTCCTCTCGGGTCACCTCCACTGTCTGGTATGCGAAATGCACGTAGGGTCTACAAATTAGATCATTGCCACCAACCTACCAATAAGAGAGTGCTGCCGTCTACCGACATTATACATAAAACCGCGCTCTTTTCAAATATTTATGTTACAGATACGAAGCTATCACGGAAGCTACAGGAAAAAAACAGACTTAGTCTTTGTTGATCAGCTCTCGTAGATAAAAAAATCTAAAATGTATAATATTTTGAATGAAATGTTTACTTTTTAGTGTATGTTCCTTTGTAAATAAGTTCAATAATGAGGTATTATGTAGTTGGGCGGCGGGAAAACAAAATTACGACGTTATTTGTATCCATGCTGATCACCCTGTAGTATTTAATCAAATTTCTGTTTACAGCGACAAATGAAAGCTGTCCCAGACAAAGTGTATTCCCCCCTAAAAGTCAATTTCATGCGGCAAGGCAGTGTGTGCGTGCACACTTTGATAAATTAATCTCGCTGACGTTAAAGTAGATTGTCTACCCTGAGACGAACTGAATGGGGACATTACTAAGGACTGCTTGACGCTTCCGAAATTTTAGTTGACGGAACTTTGGCAGTATCGCACAAACAATGAGCTTTTGATGGGTACGTTTATAATTTTAAAGTTTCAAGTAGCTTCTGTAATACCTAGAGCGCTAAGGAAGGAGGGGGAGAGAGGAAGGGAACTGTAAAGAAAGCAAAAAGTGAAAAGAGGAGAACAAAAGGTAGACAAATATTCATTTTAGCTGATGGTTGGTGCATTGTCTATAGAATACCGTTAAATAAAGGAAAGATATAAGGTTTTGGAGTAATTATAACTTTTAATAGAAATTCACCGCTCTCTCGGCTTTGTAAACATATTTCGGGACCGGATAGTCAATTTGCTCCGATCGAAGACGCAGGCCCTCCTATTCAGAAGTGCACTGCAAGACCGGTACAAGTCAAAAGTATTTCAAAACTCTAGCTCTAAGGAAAACCAATCTTTTACGAAGTCCTGCTGCAGTAGGGCAACAAATATTTGATAACTTATGAAAAAGCCCTTTACAATACCTAGAAAAGGTTGTTTACTTACATATACTTTCGTATATCTCTCCTACGACTTCAAAGATAGACATTAAATTCTGGTGCTACTCCACGACTATATTCACATCACATTCTCAGTCTTCCTATTGATCTTCTATCTGGAACATAAGAAAACATTTAATGGAAAATAACTTCTCTTTCACGCTGACCGTGTGTCGAATGTTCTTAAAACCTTTATCTTTAATAACACCTATTATTATTTGAAATTTTTTAGTGATAATTGGTTATAATCTTTTAGTTTTTGTAAAAACAAAAGCACTGAAATTTCAGATAATTTTATTTTTTAAACAAGTACTATGAACCTCAGAGAAAAAGCCCTTCTTATTCTTATGAGTTTGCTTAAGGACAGAGGGACGTGTGGAAAGAATGCTTGCGTTTAACTACACACTTTTGAAAAATCAAAACCCATGGGTTTGCTTTGTCAGAGGGCAATGAAATTCATACCATCTAACAAGCAACTGTTTCTTAATATGTTGATAAAGCAAAACATGTAATATAAATTCATAACTTTTCTCAGATGCTTTCTAAAATGACGTTAACAAACGAAATTTTCTAAACACATATTATTTAGTTACACATAACCACCATTAATTGTTTTCACAAAGAATCCAGTTTTTTAGGAGAAATAAAGTACTCAGTGATACATAAAATTACCGAGTTAGAATTTTTATATAGTAAAGTATATAGACAAAAATATTTAATTTAATACCATTATTCTTTCCCTAAAATTGCACAGATTTTAAATTTTTAAAAGTTCAAAATGATTTAACTGAAAATACTTTAAGGTCATTTTATTAAACATAATGGTTTGTGATACTACAAAAAGTTTCAGACCTATAACATAAGTGGTTTCTCAGAAATGTGTACCCAAACATGTAAAATTGCAACTTGTGGGAAAATACAAAAAAAAAAAAACTAAAACAACAGGTTTTTCAGCTAACTCACCAAAAGTTACAACATTCCTGTACCATAATCCTGTACTTTTCTACACCAGTTTGGATAACAATGATAGCTCTACAATTACAAAACTCTTCTGAGCTACACTGTTACCTACGCAAAAGCTGTTGTCATCATCTGGTTGAATGTGAGACATTTTTTTTCTAGAAGCTGAAAAGGAAGGTTAGATACACTTTCAATGTCACTGTTTTTTGTGTTTTTACAACAAAACACTGCCTTTCTCAAACAAAAACGCTTTACTCTACCCATATTTATAGCAAAGCTTCAAATTACCTTGAATAAATAACACTGAAGTCGATAATTTGAACTGTAAACAAAACTGCAACTATAATCCACATGTATTTCAAATGTAAACAATTCGCCATATTGTGAGAGCCTTCTGCAAATACACATGCAGCCACATCTGCAGCAGAGATACCAACAACAAGCATAAAATTTACCGCATAGTTCTGCTGCCACAAATCACAAAGTTATTACAATTTTAATTTCAATGGTTATGTATGTGTTTAAAAGGGGGCGTGGACATGGTGACGCCATATTTAAATCACCATTTAAAGGGCTTAAATGTTAAGAATACCTATAATGCAATATATTATTGGATTCTGTAAAATCTTGCAGATTTTTATAAGACATAAAATAAAAAAAAATCGATTTTTTGAGGCATTCACTCGACCCACTGTCCTTAATACACACAAAAAAATTCATATGTTTTGGTTGACTAGTTTTTTAAAAAAGTTTACCAGAACCTGAAAAAATTTGAAACTAAGAAAAACATCTTTATAGTTTATATATTGATTACTGACTTCTCACATCAGTCAGAACATTCCTGCTGCATAGTCTTGACCCTCTGTATTCTCACTTGTTCTTTTCAAGTTGTTCTTCATTTGTCTTGCCTTCTTGGTCAGTTCTTCAACTATTTTATCTGCTTTCAGGACTCGCAGCTCATCAATTTCTGTATATGACTATTATCATGATTAGCACATGTATTGTGTGAACTGGGCCTACTAACCTCAATATTACACGTGGTTTCATTGTCTGTTGTATTTATATTTTCCACATTTGCTGTTCTGTAAACTTCCTCTTTCCAAGCGTTTTCGGCCTACCCATATAATACATTCACCAATAACTAGTACAAAATATTATTCAGAACAAATAACTGTTCATGCACAGCCCAAGACAAAAGAAAATCTAGCATCATTGGAGTTACAGTGATACCAGCAGAAAGCTTGAAAGATCCCTTACAAAACAAGGCTTAGTTCAGAAATATCTGTTCAGTATTACAGAAGTTATAATCGATTTTCTGAAAGCTTACGAAAAGGGGCGTGGCAAAAACTTAACACCCAATAATATAATTAGGAAATTAGATATAAAATATTGCTCCAATTAACTATTTAACTATATATTTGTAATATAGAAGTATGACATTATAATAAAATGTAAAACTAACAAGTGAATTTTAACCCAAAGTGAAATACCTTCTCACCTTATGTATGGAAAGGTAGAGTCAGACTGAAAAATTCAATGCCATAACCGGGATTAAGGCAGCTGTCTCATGTGTTTAAGAGAACACTTAGTGTTCTAACGGTAGAAAGAAGAGTCAGGACATTTTTGAAAACAATTTCTTATCCAAATTATGGCTGGAATTTACCACTTCTTACCTACTATAGGTAGTATAACCAGGGAGTTACAATTTATGAGCATTCAGAGAGTAGCTGAAGGACAGTATCGTACATAGACTACCGAACGGGATGGCTCAGGCGGTTTGGTCTGTGGCCAGCATTCGGGAGGCCTGGGTTCGATTCCCATGGCCGACCTACCTGACCAATGGGGTTTTTCGAGGGATTTTCCGGGTCGCTAGTCAAATGCTGGCTTGGTTAATTACATCCCCAGAATTTCCTGTCTCTCCATTTCACCTCCATTATCATTTCACATCATCTCTTATCTGTAGAAGTGTCGGCGGGAGTCTCGGCGGTGCATGGCAGGATGATATCCTCTCAGGAAAAAAACTTCCTCCTCCGGTAGGTCGGTTGCCGGTCTCTGCTCCCTGCTGGGTTCCTGGACCCCCCCGTAGGGCAAGGGATTCGTCCCTTTCAGCTGCCAAGGTGCGACGCTGGGACCCCTAGCACTCGTGGTACCTCTAACGTTACTAGAGGAACCTCGGGCTGAACATTCGAGCCCCTCCCTCTCGGAGTTGTTCGGATTGGGTTGGACTCGAGGGGGCAGTGTGTTCCCGCCACCCACGGGAAATTGGGTACTTCCGGCCAGGCCTTGGCCGCCCGGAGGAGGTAGATGGTTGCCTCATAAGTCCGGGGTGCTAGCCTGCAGAGCTAGATGGTGTGCTAGATCACCGACGGCCCTACCAAGGTTTTCTGGTAGCTGGTTCTTTAAGGACCGGTGCGTAAGTGGCGTATCCACTTCCGTCCCGTCTGCCGTGTGCAGGCGGGGGGGGGGGCAGTTGATAAAATAGGTACTGTCCTACGGTAAATATACCCGAGAGGCCCGGGTTCTGGTCCTACGGGTCCAGGACTAATGGGAGTAGATCCTCGCATTTAATTTAATTTCGTGACCGCCAGCCAGGGAGCTTTGTGGCTCGGCTGCTGGACCCGTTGCCGTCCCGCTGTAGGGGAGCGAGTTCGTTGTCCTGGCCTGTCAGGGGAGGTCTCTATCCAACTAGACTATAGGGACCCTGCCCTCTGTACTGTCATAGCTCCTTGGGTCGGCCGGTCTCTCCTTCACCTCGTCCCTCCTCCCGGGGGTGCCCCCACTTGGGGGCATAGGAACAATGGGCCCACCATGGTAGCCTACGTACCGAATCCCCTCCGTAATGGAATCCCCAATCTCCAATCGTTGAATTGAGCCCTTTCTGTTTCTACACTAGCCTGGGAGAGAGCGAGAGAGACAGAGATACAGGACGATATTTGCCTTACCCAAGTGCAACCTGGAAGCTCTGAATGTAGACGAAATGTTCTCTATATGGCAAACTGCACTGCGCAGCCGCAGAATGCCAACTGCCGTCACTTAGTCCTAAAATCCTAAAGGAAAATAATGAGGATAGGAAATTTGTAGCTTCAGGGAGGATACCCATCCCAGAATTTGCCTAAGAACCCGTAGAAAATCCTAAGTATCCAACCCAGGAAGAGCTGAAAGCTCTCCCTTCACGTGGGTGGAAGAAAATAATAAAAACTTTATTATTTTAGTTAATTGATGGAAATTAATCATTTCTTCACACTAGTCATTTATAGGCTAAGGTTTATGATAGAGTCAATATGAAGACTTCAATCACAATGAAGCCTGGAACTCAAGTACTTACAATAGTAACTCGCCACAAAACGGTGCATCTCGGATGCGAGAGCCCCTAGTGATTTACCGGGGTAATATACGAGTCAAATGGAGAACTTAATGCCAGGACGGCACGTTGGCCATTGTAGCTCAATGCGTTAGAGCGACTGGACAGAAACCAGGAGATCCGTGGTTCAAATTCCGGACATGGCGTTGAATGTTTCATGTTGATTCTATCTATGAAAAACTTTAGGCTATACATGCCTAGTGTGAAGAAATGCTTAATTTCCATCCATTAATGAAATGGTACGAGGGCTGTTCAATAAAGAATGAGCACAGCTTTTTTTTTTTTGACAACGTACCTCTAATTATCGTCATAATTTTGATAGTCCTTCTCAAAATGGTCTCCCCTGAATGCGATATGCTTGTCCCAGCATTTCTGCCAGTCTTCATAGACATGCTGGAAGCCATTTTTTGAGAAATGCTTCAAAATCGCCTCCGCAGCCTACACCACTGCTTCTGATGATGGATAATGCCTCCCACGGAGTCGTTTCTTCAAGTTAGGGAATAGAAAAAGGTCACATAAGGCTAAATCCGGACTATAGGGAGGGTGAGGGATACACTTCACGTTGACTTTTGCAAGATATTCAGAAACAGCATTGGCAATATGCAGCCGCGCATTATCATTAACCAGCATCCAGCCTGCTTCACGGAAATGTGGTCTTTTGCGCCTGATATAGACTTGCAATGTTTTCAGGACATCTCTGTGTTATTGTCCAGTTACTGATGTGTGTGCAGGTACAACATGCTGATAAACCATTCTATAAATATCAAAGAATCAGATGACCATAACTTTCCCAGCAGAAGCAACCACTTTTGCTTTTTTGGGGGGTTGGTGATGAGTGAGATTTTCACATCGAGCTTTGCTGTTTGCTGTCAGGATCAAAATGATGTAGCCAAGTTTCATCAGCAGTGATTACGTTTTAAATAAGCTCCGGATCTTCCTCTAGCATCAACTTTAACTGCGTGTTACCTCCATTGCAGCGGTAGGCGATACTTAACATGTCTGAACTTGCCTGGTTCTCACAGGTGGAAATCAGGAGTATCCACGATGAAACTACTACAGCGTGTTTGTTTTACATTAAGCTAACAGCATATAATAGGATTGAATTTTAGTGCGAAAAATTATGGCCGTAAAAAATTGCGATTAATCTTTATTGAACAGCCACAAAGCGGTGTATCTCGGATGCGAGAGCTCCTAGTGGTCTACCAGGGAAATATACGAGCCAAATGGAGAGTTTAGTATCATGACAAAGTTGGCCATGGTAGCTCAATGGGTTAGAGCGACTGGACGGAAACCAGGAGGTCCGAGATTGAAATCCCGGACATGGCATAGAATTTTTCATTTTGACTCTATCTATAATAAAAACTACTCGGGCAATTACTGTTTCTCTTTCCCCAAATTTCTAGACATTTATCACGAAGCACAAAGCGCAGTTCAGTGTATATTATTAGGAATGTCTAAATGTATTTTCAAATGAAACAAAAAACAAAAAATAACTGCCGTAATATAAATATTCGTTAATTTACAGAAGGTGATTAATTGCCGTTATGCTGCAGCGCCATCTGGACGAGGATGTTATGTTTCAATTTGCCAGGTTTGAAAATGTGGGCATCCTAAGCGCTGCTAAGCGGATGCAGCGTTATGTGTGAACAAGGGCTTTACCGAAAAGCCCTTCCAATGCAACAGGGTAAACCGCTGCTGTCATTGTCACGTTTCCTCTCAAACGTCATTCTGTGGGTGTCAAACAAATGTATTTCAAAAACATTTCTGCGAGCAGATAATGCCTATAGAAACAAATGAAGTCACGTTTTAGCTGTTTACTCTATCTGTATATGCATGTCTGTCTGTTAACAGCATGGTTCAAAAACGAAACGTCATTAAAATATCAAATAACCTTCTTGAAGTAAGTTCCAAAGCTTTCTGTATGACTTTCAACTGGAGATAATGAAATTTTTGTACACAAAATACATAAACGAAAATGTATATCAAAAGAAATTTCTCTTGATCTTATACGAGTGGGTATCTTAAAGTTTTGATTACACTGGGCAACAATGAAAGTGTTACGGGCTTAAACATAGTGAATTTATGTGTCTCTCCATCTGCTGAATTCAAAAACCACCATAAAATGATAGATTAGCTCTTATTTTGAAGATAAAGTGACATTTCGTTTTATAGAGTGAAGATATAAAATTTGGGGGAATTTTTATTGGGAGTTGCCACACCTATCAAATAACAAAACACAATCAGAGAGAAATTTTGTAAACTAGTTTAATGAAGGCGTTTTTGTCGGACCACAAATAAGAGAAGTGTAAAGGATCCTGCATTGGCCCAAATTTTGGAGGAGAAAGAAAAGGAAGCCTCAACGTTGTTGTTCATGGATTTTATGCAACAAAAGAGATGACAACTACAAGCATTTGGTGACAGTGCTCCTGCAAAAATACCGTAACCTTGGATGCAACATGTCCCTTAAGATCCATTTATTCCACTCCCAACTACACTTTTTCCCTCCTGGTTGTGGAGCTGTTAGTGATGGACATGGGGAGAGATTCCATCAGGACATTTCTATTATGGAAAAAAGATATCAGGGCCGTTGTAATGAAATAATGCTTGCGGATTACTGTTGGTCTTTGTATAGGGATTCTGCGGAACTCCATCACAAGAGGCAGGCTAAAAGACGACGAAATCAATAGGCCACCACATGATTGTCTTCAGGCACGACTATCTGCAAAGTATTTTCCAGTAATTTAGAGCTCTTAGTATGTAATTACCAGTTTAAAAAATCAAAAGCACTTTCATTGTTGTTAGCATGTATGTAATTAAAATGTATCCTTTTCTCTCAATCTGTTAAATGTAATACTTCCACCTTGTGTATGTCATAGAAACGAGAGCTAATAAAAATTCTTCATTGTCATATTTGTTTTTCTCAACCCAAAATTAGTAAGTATTGCCTCATGAAGTTCTATAAACATCCAAAAATTCTTTTTTGTTGCTCAGTATCACAGCGTACTTTTTATGATAAAGTTAAAAAAATATTTCTGGACATTATATCAATATATCATTATATCATTATATCAATACCCCGGGGCATAGTGTATAAAGTCTCAGTCAGTTTTGTCCTCTACTTTTGTAACAGTAAGTGCTAGAGGGAATTAAGGCGTAAGATGCAGAAAATTGAGGCTCGTAGTGCGATACAGCACTTGTATTTGAAAGGAAAAATGCCCCATGAAGTCCACGATGAGATGATGGCTGCTTATGGCAATGATTTTATGACACTATTTTGAGGCCGAAAATAGTTTTCAAACTGGTCACATATCCCTGACAGACGAACCAATACCGTCCTTGATAGCTGATGCTGTGACATTGAACAAAGTGGAGTGTTTAATCCTGGAAGACAGACAAGCAGCCATTCAAATGATCATGAATGGGACATCTTAGTTATGGTAGTGTGTGGAAAGTTATTCATGATGAACTGTATATGTCTAAGGTGTCTGCACGGTGAATTCCACGTACTCTATTCCTTTCCAAAGGTAAACACGGCGTGACATTTCAAGACAGGTGTTGATGCTGTTGGAACAGGACAAAAATAATTTTTCATCGTCTGGTAATCATGGCTGAATCCCGGATCTATCAGCATGATCTAGAGACTCGAAAACCATGAGCATGGAATGGAAGCATACCATTTCCCAGCCTTCCAAAATGCAGAAGTGCAAAAGTCAGCTGAGAGGGTCATGCTTTTAGTTTTCTGGGACTGTCGTGGAGTTATACTTACAGATTACAATGGGCAACAATGAAAATGTTTCTGCATTAAAAAAAATTGTGAATTTACATGTGTTTCCATCTGCTGAATTCAAAAATGACTATAAGAATGATAGATTAGCACTTGTTTTGAAGAGAAAGTGACATTTAATTTTCTAGAGTGAAGATTTTAAATTAGGGGTAATTCTTTGGCAGTTGGCACACCTGTCGAATACAAAACTCAATCAGAGAGAAATTTTGTAAATTAAGTGATGCAAAAGTTAAGGAAAGCATTTTTGTCTGATCACAAATAAGAGAAGTTGTAAAGGATCCTGCATTTCACAAAGTTTTGGAGGGGAAAGAAAAGGAAGCTTGAGAAGCCTTCAAGGGTGTTGTTCGTGGATTTTTAGGCAACATAGTCACTTTTAGGCAATATAATCTGTTGCAGTAAGTGCAAGTAGAAATTTTAAATTTCTAGTTATATGGTAACAGCTGTTATTCTTACGCTATGCAAGCGCGCGGCTTATCTGTTTACAGTTCCAACTGCCCGACAAACTGACGTCATAGCTGCTACGTTACTATGTTATTTAGAACACAGAAAAGAGCGTTCTTCTTCCCTGAACGTTAAAGAACTGATGGGAAGAGAGAACAAAAGAAGTGTTTGGTTGTTAACAGCGAAGCCAAAGGTACCCCACAGTGACGAAGAACTAAATTAAAATTATCCGAAGTAAAACTGGTTTAGTTCTGATTAAGAATGGAAATTGTAACCTTGGTTTATAAAATATGCATCAGTTTAAAAGGGAACTGTTTTTCGGTCGTATTTCATGCTAATGAAGTTCAGCTTTAAAAGGGGGAATTAAAAACAGACACCAACGTGCAACATGCGACACACCAGATGTTGAAATAATGTAAATTTTATTTAGATATTACTTTCCAGGAACCAATGATATATTTTCCTTTGTTATAGTAGCTCTATTTTATGTTCCATGCTTGCCAACCTCATGAAATTAAAACCCGCCAAAGTTCTCGTAATAATGTTTGCAATTATATACAATTTAAAATAGTAGAATTTTCATGCAGTGTACAAACTAAAATTACATTTAAAATAAGTAGAAATTCTATTTCATGTGTGCCAGCGCTGCTTAGACGCCATACACAAGGGCTGTTCAATAAAGAATGATCACTATTTTTTTGACAACGTACCTTTACTCATCCTAATAATTCTGATGGTCCTTCTCAAAATGGTCTCCCCTGAATGCGATGTACATTTCCCAGCGTTTCTGTCAGTCTTCAAAGACATGCGGGAAACCATTTTTGAGAGATCCTTGAAAATCTCCACCGCAGCCTTCACCACTGCTTCTGATAATGGAAAATGCCTCCCACGAAGGCTTTCTTCAAGTTAGGTAATAGAAAAATGTCACATGGGGCTAAATCCGGAGTATAGGGAGGGTGAAGGATGTACTTCAATACAACATTGGCAATATGCGGCCGCGCATTATCGTGGTGCAGCATCCAACTTGCTTTACGGAAATGTGGTCTTTTGCGCCTGATATAGACTTGCAATGTTTTCAGGACATCCCTGTAGTATTCTCCAGTTACTGGTGTGTGTGCAGCTACAACATGCTGATAAACCATTCCATGAATATCAAAGAATGAGATGACCATAACTTTCCCAGCAGAAGCAACCGCTTTTGCTTTTTGGTGGGTTGGTGATGAAGGAGATTTCCACACTAAGCTTTGCTGTTTGCTCTCAGGATCCAAATGGTGTAGCCAAGTTTCATCAGCAGTGATTACGTTTGAAAGAAACTCCGTATCTTCCTCTAACATCAACTTTAACTGCCTGCAGACCTGCATGCGAGTGTCCTCTTGTTTGGGTGTCAACAGTATTGGAACCCATCGTGCACAGACACGTCTCATGTGTAATGTTTCTGTCACCAACGTGAGGGTGGCACCCAATGAAATGTTCAGTATTTCAGAAAGTAATCTTAAGGTAATTCGTCGATCCTCTTTCACAATGGCAGTAGCAGTGTTGATGATTACTTCCGTAAGAGCAGTAACTGGAGCACCGGATCCTCCTTCCTTTGAAATTGATTGTCTCCTGTCTTTAAACATTTTAAACCACCTTCGGGCTGTACTGTGGGGTAGAACAGACCCTCCATAGGCCTCCTGTAACATTGTATAGGCCTCAACTGAAGATTTGTTGAGACGAAAGCAGAATTTCAAAGCCGCATATTTTTCCTCGCGTGTTACCTCCATTGCAGCTGTAGGCGATACTGAACATGTCTGAACTTACCTGGTTTTCACAGGTGGAAACCAGGAGTACCAACAATGAAACTATTATGGCGTGTTTCTTTCACATTAAGCTAACAGAATATAATAAGGTTTAATTATAGTGCGAAAAATTATGACCGTAAAAATTATTATTCTTTATTGAACAGCCCTCCTACAAGGGTAAAGAAAGTCATGTGAGTGTAGAATATCAATTTTTTAACCTTTGTCCTTTCTATGTTTACTACTGATAACTAGTGGGGAAAGCAAACACTATTTTTATGGAAAAAAGAGCGATAAAAGCGCGGTATAAAAGCGTTCTGTTTACCGCTCAGTTCCTTATGCGAGAAAGGCCTAATTTTTTAATCTTGCTCCCCAGAGGGTTTGCCTTGTACGACAAAGGAACGTACATCCGGCATTAGCTCACAACTCCGTTAAACACCACTTTAATTTTAATGATCGCATTAAGACTCTAGAGGCAAATGGGACGATGATCCCTTGCAAGACCCTTGTTCCTGAAACCATAAAGCAAGGAAATTACATTGCTCCGTAAACACCACAAGGAAAGAGTGCTCATTATATACTTATCTTTTTCGTTCAGTGTTATTAGTCGCTTTCACCAATTAGATATATTCGACCTTTAACCATAAGTCTGTACTCATATCAACATGAACTTCTTGTTATTTAACTTAATTGATGGGAATGAATCATTACTTCACACTAGACGTGTATTGGCGAAGGTTTTGGATAGAGTCAAACTGAAAAATTCAATGCCACGGCTGGGATTTGAACCACTGATGTCGTGGTCTGCATCCGGTCGCTCCTACCCATTGAGCAGCCGTGGCTGACGTACCGTCCTGACATTTAATTCTGCAAGTGACTCATATATTTCCCGGAAAACAAGTAAACCTTGTTTCACGTAAACTTGCCCCGTATCTCTTAACGGTCACGTAACTTTATTACATCCCATTGGCTGCAACTGTTGTGCGGTAAAAATTAGTTCGTTGTTTAACATGGGGATATGTCTTTATATGTTGGGAAAGAATTGTCAAATTTATATTTTCGTAACTGTTTCAATGAAATATATTACGTAACAGAATTGATATATCTTAAATGCATGTTAATTCTTAAACGAAGTAAAGAGGAGGTTCCTTTGCTCTCAAGCACATGACACGATAGCACGTGATTTAGCGGTAGTGATGACATATTTGTTTATATGACTTTTATCACTGACCTTGTTTTGAACTAGATTAGTCATATATCGCCATTCGAAGGTGTGTTGTGCCGAGTGCGAAAGCTAAATTATTTTATTGATCGTTTGTTGCGCGTGTACTTATTATATGTATAATGGCAGAGTCTACCGCCAGCTTTTCGCTGAAGCATCGCAAGGGAAGACCTTTACAAAGCGGCGAAAAAAGAATTGTGTTGCATGTGTTTAATGCACTCACAGAGAAGAATCCGTCTTTGTCAGTGAGACAAGTCGAACAGCTGAACTTACAGGTGTGTTAGATGCGTAGGAACATCGCGACATGAAATTGAGACAACAGGAAAACTTGCAACTCCAGGGGCGATATTGCTGTGTGGCAAAGACGTTATTTAAGGACAATAGGTCTGTACCGGGATACAAGTCGCAGAATATACTTCCTTGACGAGACTTGGGTGGATGAAGGACACAGGACAAGTATGGCGTGACACGACTTTTAAGACTAAAAGACAAGCATTTTTGCAAGGTATGTGTGCTGGTTTAGAAAATCCCAGTGGAAAAGGCTGGAAGTCTTTCATTATAAACTTGTTCCAGTTTCATTGCTCATTCATTCAGTTTCAACTTGCTCAGTTTCATTATAAACTTCATTATTTTTGCATGCCTTCATATTCTTATTTGTATGATTTTATCTATCTTCCCGGCAATTATTATGACGTTTACTGCAGGTTTAAATGTGACGGGAATGCACCGCCTATGGCCTTCGGCGCGAAAGCATTAGCCAATTAGGGTGAGGGGGAAGGTAGTTGCACGCGGAGTGATACATGTCAGAGGGGGCAAGGTTATATGAAACAGAGATTAGGGCAAAGGAAGGCAGCTTCAAGATTTGTGTCGTATTTGAACCGGGAGCGAGGCCTGTAGTGCGTGTGACGTCAGGCAAGAGCCGTGTAGTACGAAGTTGCCTATATAAATGGCGCTGTGAGTGCAGAATCTAAGGGTTCCTTCAGGTGTAGGGCACTCGATGACAACAATGTAGCTGCCACTTACCAAATGGAACTGCTGACTGTAACCAGATTTCTACGTTTAAGATGGAATGCTCGTTGATTATTTGGAAGCCCAAGGTGGGGAAGCCATGTGGTACAGGATTACTTCGTTGTAGTTTGAATTCGTTCTTGATTATTGAGTATGCTTAAATAAGAGCCATGAGATCACTTCTTTTTCTTCTTTTCTTTTACGAGTTAAAGAAATAAAATTTGGATAAGTTCAGTTTAGTAATACATAATTTAATTCTTGTCATCTGGATTACATTTTACTTGAACTTCCTTTCCTAGTCAATCGTTGCAGGTTACCTCCAGGATATCGATAAATCCTTACTTCCTTAATAGTTTCCGTTAATTGCATAAAATCGCTCAAACCCTTTCTAAATATAAATAGAAACTTCTGTTACATAACTTTACAATGTGACGATTCATTGAAGGACCAACATGCACACGAAAAGGAATTGGCTGATTTTTACAAGAATGTCCCCCAAACCAGATTTCCGAGGTTGCACTCACTTGCCACACGGATATTGTGTATGTTTGGTTCGACATATGTGTGCGAACAATTCTTTTTTCTGTTATGAAATTAGCTAAGTCCAAACCCCGAAGTACCTTGTCGTATTTCAAACTAACATGCAGTCTTAGATTACAAATTTCCCAGACATTACGTCCTGACATTGATAAATAAGTTAAAGAAAAACCAAACAGGAAGTGTGGGAAAATGTTCACGTACTTCTGTTGTGAATGGGTCTCCTCTAATTTGCAGATAAAATTACTTTATGTTTTATTTTGTTTACTTTATAACACGCCTGTCCTTCAGATAAACTACGAGTTGAAGTTTTATATATTCTCTATTAGCACAGAGCCAAAATTTAATTGTTTATAAACTGTGACGATTCCTGTAATTAAAGCAGTCAGCATTAATATTACAACACCCAAGATGTAAGTAGTACGTATTATTAATACCCGATACGTTTCCTACGCTGTCGGAACCCCAACACATCAAACTGTTTCACCGGAATTGAATACTTTGAAATGAAACCTTTAATTTATTATATGTGAACGTATATTTGAAATTACTCAGAACTGAAACGGAAACATTTGACATGACGTGATAAAAGAATTACTTTGAATAAGCCAAGGTGTTTGTTAAATTCGAACGAGAGGAAACAATACACTTTCTACTGGCGTAGCAGAACGTGTCTGTTTACATTATATGAGTGCTGTTCAATAAAGAATGAATACAGTTTTCCTTTTTTGACAACGTACCTTTACTAGTCCTTATAATGTTGATGGTTCTTCTCAAAATAGTCTCTACCGCATGCGATGCACTTGTCCCAGCGTTTCTGCCAGTCTGCCAAGATATGCTGGAAACCATTTTTGAGAGATCCTTCAAAATCGCAACCGCAGCCTTCACCACTGATTCTGATGATGGATAACGCCTACCACGAAGGCGTTTCTTCAGGTTAGGGAGTAGAACAACGTCACATGGGACTAAATATGGACTGTAGGGAGGGTGAGGGATGCACTTCACGTCGATTTTTGCAAGATAATCAAGATAATAATAATGCGGCACGTTGGCCATAGTAGCTCAAGGGTTAAAGCGGCTGGAATGCAACCAGACGATCCGTGGTTCAAATCCCGGCTATGGCATTGAATGTTTCAGTCTGACTCTATCTTTCCATACTTTAGCCTACACAGGGCCACTGTGAAAGAACAATTAATTTCCATTAATTGACCTAATAGTGGTTAACTATAAATCCCGGGCCTTAAAGTACTTACATGTTGTAAGTCGTCATTAAGGTAGTTGTCTCATGTGTTTATGAGAACTCCTGGGTGGTTTACCGGAAAAAACACGAGTCAGTTGGAGAATTTAATGTCATGTCGGCACGTTGGCCATAGTAGCTCAAGGGTTAGAGCGGCTGGACGGCAACCAGAAGATCCATAGTTCAAATCCCGGCTATGGCTTTGAATTTTTCAGTCTTACTCTATCTTTCCAATATAAAAATAGTTACAAATTTCCAGATAATCTTTCTGTAAACAGTTTGATGGGTTTGTAAGACACTTGAACTTCATGTAGGTACATCACTGCAGGGTTTGTTCAATTTTCAAGAGGGGCACCGACGGGTGTTAAGAGTGAAGAGAGTCTGGTCAGGCTAACAGGGAAGCAATTGTTTGCTAACAATACAAAGCCTTGAGAGCGGGCAGAGGGAAAACATCCTGTCTCCCACTTCAGAGACTTTCTTTTTGGACATAGGACTTCAATTCTCTGTACGGAATTGACTGTATGTCTGTCTGCGCCTTGTGAGCGGCAGCCGGCCAGCACGCTCCAGCGAATTTACTGCTTCGCTTCGTGTAACATGGACCTATGCGACCTAATGACAGGATGGGAAACTCTCTCTGCACTGACAGGCTGCGGAGGTCGTGTGCACTTACTGTTAAACCATACAACAGCTGTTATTTAGTAATCGGGATTAAACTAACTCATGTATAAACACAGGTCCTGTGTTCTTAAAGATACTCATCTGTCTAATTTAAGTGAAGTAGAACCTCGCTTATTCGAATCACCAGGGACCAGGACCGATGTGAGCTCACGAAAATCCGGATTATGCAGAGAATGACGGAAAGACAATAAGAAAACACGTACATGAAGAAAGATTTTAATAGAGTTTAGTAATTACTTTTGGCAATTATGTACTGTAATAGACTGTTTATTTGTACTATACACATTATCCCTCCAAACTAGTCGGTAGTAAACAAGGCAGTGAGTTTGTGCTGCCTCAGTTTAGTGCACCGCCTACGAGCAGCGCGATCTCGCATCCGCTTTAACATTAGAAGTTCTTTGGCGCACGCCTCGTGACGCAGCCTCTGTCACCTAGGAACACTGAGACGACATATAACTGATATCAGAAAGACAGCTGAGTCCAGAGGTTCTACTCCCATTAGTCCTGGACCCCTGGAACCAAGACCCGGGACTCTTACAGCCAGTGAGTATACGAGCTGTCCCAAAGGGTGCCCAGCGTCCTCTTTGGGGCTTTCCATAGGACAAGACCTGAGTAACTAACAAGCCCCCCCTCCATCTGGTCCAAGGACACAAGACGGGATGGAAGTGGATACGCCACTTACGCGCGCCAACACCAAAAAGTGAAGGCTACTGATATGACCTCGGTGGGGCCGCCTGGCAATCTAGCAGAACTTCTACTAGCTCTGCAGGCTAGTACCCGGGAATATTAATGGCTTCCCTCAACCCCGTCCGGAGACGTACCTGATTACCCACGGGTATAGGGAACCACTGCCCCCTCGAGACCAACACTATCCGAACAACTCCCAGAGGGAGGGGCTCGAATGTTCGCCCCGAGGTTGTTCTAGTAACGTCAGAGGTACCACGAGTGCTAAGGACAAACGAATAAATATAAACAAATGACGTATACCAGCATAGATATATGCCATAATGCTAGCATATACTCTGGAGACCGCCACAGTGACAAGGCCATTCTGCGAAGTTCAGTAAACTCCCTTTGCAATCCCTGTAAACGAACAACCCTACTCTATTTTCTGTTTTGCCCTCAAGACAAATTTGGTGCCTCTCAGTTGGAAACCAACACATTGTTAAAATGCCAAGCACGCTTCTGGCAACAAGCTTCAAGATTTTGACCATCGCTCAGAACGCATGCTTCCGCATAAATTTTTGCATGCGGACCGTTAGAGAAAGCTTCTCTGATGTGAGGTCCGAAACTGGAAATTCTGAAGACTGATCTCAAGTGGGGATAGGTACCAGCCAATGAAAAATTGATGTTTGCTCACCTGATTTTGCAAACTCCAAAAATACCTAGAGTAGGGGAAATTCAAAGTGATGGCTAATAAGAGCACTTCGGTCCTGAGTTCTACGTGAGACGGACGCGCATTTGGCGCTGCCTAACAAGTACACTTCCGCACCATGCACAAAGAGAAAGTGCAATATTTGACAATCTCTCCAGTGAGAGTTAGCGCAAAGAGTAATATATAGGGAAGACGATAAATATATCCAATTTGACAGTACTACTGCCTCCGTGCTTCACAGCACAACATTGACGATGACGCTAAACACAGCAAACACACCAACGAGGACTTTACGGTGGCGAGCAAAGGCGTCTAAGGCCATAATTAACTTCTGTGTACCAGATTCGAGGTGTCAGGACGCAGCCACTCCTGAAGTAGAGTTAGATTACTTCCGTAAAAACCCTGGCATAATGCATTGCTTACCTTAGGAGCAACTCTCACCACCGATGGGCGTGGCTTAGGCGTGAGGTGATTGGAGAAGTTCTTCGATGCCGTCCAGCATGTCGTCTGCACATACCTCGAAAACGTACCTCTCGGCTCTGCTGCTGCACTCATATTCAGACGTTGCTGACTAATCACTTTCCGAATCACTGCTGCTACTGTCGTTATTAACAGTGATCGTTAGCTTTTCCACCTCTGTTTCTAGGAGACCCTCAGTTTTTTATATATTTCTCTTCCACTTGGTGAACATGCCGGCAAACTGGACCCCATTCTGCTTCTCCTATTTCACCAAATTGCTGTTCGCACAAACGCCACACGTCTCCCATGTTGAAGCCCACATTACAAAGCGCAACCCATTCTTTTAAATTTGCCCAAACTTTTTCTATGGCATTCAGGTCGGGATGGTACGGTGGTAAGCGGAGAACTACGTGCCCATCTTCTTCTAAACTTGCATCCACAATATATTTCTTATGTTTTGGCTTATGCAACTTTATAAGATCATATAGTTCCCGCTTCCGAACGGAAACCTATGCTTAACCAACCAGTCTTGCATATCCTGCTTTTCTGTGTTCGCTGTGGGGCATTTTTCTCTGGTCACATTGTGTTACGAAGCGTTGTCTATCACAAGAACAGACTTTTCTGGAAGATTTGGCTTTAGTTTTTCTTTAACTGCATTCTAACTGATAAGTTTCACAGATTTAGTGTTCCCAACAAAGCACGTGATAACCAAGTTCACTCGTCTAGATGAGGATACACACTGACCTTTGCGCATACAGGTTGACGCATACGGCTGGCTGGGAGGGAGAGAGGTAGGAACTGGCGTACATGTGGCGCCAAGCGGATATTGAAAACAGGCTCGCCCGCTGAACACCCAGGGCTTTTATAGGAATACGGCTACTCTACAGATGAGAGTTCTCACGCTGGAGCTACAAGTCACGTGGAACCGATTACAATCTCCATTTCCTTAACCTCCTCACGCCACCAATCCTTAATTGTGAGGCGTTGAGCACAAGGGAGACCTCGACGTGTTTCGCTACTGGCAGGACCGCCTCATGGTAGCCTGCCTCACGTTCAAGAGCTCCCGAGTTCGAATCTGGGTCAGGGTGAGTTACCTGGATAAGGTTTTTCCGGGTTTTTCCCTTATCGTGATATTCGAATGTCGGGTAACTCTAAGCTCTATAGACCCTGGGCTCATTTGAACATCATTTCACCCATTTCATTCACCGTCCGATATGACTTAGCGTTGGAGGACGTAAATTCAAAGAAAAATCCAGAGTTGTAGGAGGAACTCCTAGATTTATTCGAGATCGTCACCAAAGGTGAGAAATTAACCTGCATCCACCTTCATCCCTAATAGTCCGCCTCAGAGCCATATTGCCCCTCACAATCTCACTTTGCTGTCGTCTGGAATCGAACACAGGTCACCTTGGTGAGAGTCGAGGGGCCTGTACTGATATTTAAAAAGCTTCATAATAGAATTTTAGATAATTTGATTGTAAACTTCCTAAAATTTCATTTTTAGTGTAGCAACACGTTAAACCCAAACTGACTGACAAGAAGATCTTTACAATTCGTATTTGAAGTTCAGGAAGTAATAATATTTTCAAATTTACTCAAAATTAGAACGTAATACAGGTTTTTTAAAGCACAGAACCCTGATAAAAACTCGGTAACCAGTTAGAAAGTGTTATATTAATAAAGAATGATTTGGGAGATTCTCATGGTATGTTTTTATCACACGTTAGGAAAGCCGAGTGCACGAACATGGACCTGGGCAACAGAAGATGCCTATGAATTAAGCAATAGCTCACTTTCTTGCGCATTATTTTCGCCACATAAATTCCGCTGCGTAACTTCCACACAATTTCCTTGCAATATGTTTGTCTCTGAATAACACGAAACTGACTATGGCGCGTCATTAATCAAAAGGCCATTTCGTAGCGCATGATATTTCCTCCTCCATATACCGCCAAGGCTTACACTACCCTATATCGTCTTCCCTCCCCCGACCCCTTTCCTTGATATCCATCATGTAAATGGACTCGTGCAATGGACTCGCCTATGTGAAAAGTCGAGGTGTTGGGTGCCGCTTTTATGGCTCAATATTTAATATCGCCTTAGCCTGCTCTGTTAACGATACATATCTGTGGAGATCTTCTATTGTTTATTAGTAGCTAGAAATTTCCTTCGTGTTAATGAAGTACAGAACCATACACGTATTTCTTTGTAGACACAATGGAAACGAGGAAATGAAGTAGGCTTTAAATAATAGACAACACTGTTAATATACACAAATATAACAATTTATAGCTTAATACTTCCCTTGTCTTATAAGAAATTATGATAATTCTTATAAATTCCCAGGGATCGCGATTTCATGAAAACTTATTGGGGAGATGCGCCCAGTACCGCACGGTGCCAGTATCTCGTAGTTGCCGATAGACAGTAGAAGATCATGGTATGTATTTAGACAAACAACTATCTTTGTTACCAACGGAAAGTTTTCCCACCTCCTTGACCGTTGAATCCAGGGGCGGCTTCTCAATGGGGTAACATGTTTGCACTACAACCAAAATGCTGGGTCTCCCTTTAATGCAAGGGCATGTTCAGTTTGACCTTGTCTAGTGCAGTGGCCCTCAGCGCGTTGTATTGTTTGCAGGTGCCAAGTAGTTCACTCTCACTAGTATACAATGAGGAGGTATAGGGCAGAATGAACCTAGGGCGTGCCGAGGCAAGTAGGGGGGAAGGGCGGGGCTTATGGCTGCATAAAGTTGGTTAACCTAGCAGCCAGAGAATAGTAAATGCCAAGCCTTCTCCTTCTGTTTTCAGCGCCACCTATTATTCTCATATTAAATGTTCGCATCGGTCAAATATTACCACAGATTACTATTACCTACCAGAGCATAGCCACATGTTTTTTGCCGTGTTTTGTTAGCTGTGTCGTGCTTTGAGTAGTGAATAAGGGTGATTTATTTAAATACAAGTATATTGTGTTATATGAGGAGAAACAATGAATTCCATAAAGTGCATATTAGCACATCCTTTTTAAAAATGAGCTTAGAAGAAAAAACCGAAAATAAGCGACTTGGAAGTCCCACGCCAAATATAAAAATCACATATGTAGTCATAACAAAAACAAGATATTTGAACAGGAGCTTTAACAACAATGTATATGAGAAATATAATTTGATGTGTGGTTGTAATATTAAAAATAGCCTGTTTTGCTTTCCTTGCGTTCTCTTTGGCGGCGAAGATCCGTGGACAAAACATGGCGTGAATGCTTCGCAGCATCTTCATGATTGCGCTAAAAACACGTAACTTAAAAACTGCACATGATAAACACAGTTTTGCTATGCTTGGCAATGTAAATATAGCAAAGCAGATGAAATGTGTAGTGTTTAACGCCCGCTTTTACTACATACGGCACCGCAGGCGATGGCACTGATGATACATGAGATGAAGATGGAGCATCGGTGGAATGAGATGGCGGGGGAAACCGGAGATCCCGGAGAAAACCCGCCCCAGCGCCGTGTTGTCCACCACAAATCTCACTTTGCAAAGCAGATGGACAGTGCATATCGGAGAACAATTGAAGAACACAAACAGAAAGTGGCTCAAAATCGGTATGTTCTAAACATTATTGTTAACTGCATTAGGTTTTGTGGAACCTTTGAGTTAGCTCTACGGGGACACGATGATTCAGCTACGTCAAGCAATCCTGGTATTTTTCGAGGACTGATAAACATCAGTGCAGAGCTAGACTGTGTTCTGATAAACCTATCTGGAGAATGCTACAGTGTTTAAGGGGACCTCCAAGACAATCCAGAACGAAATCTTGCAATGTACACTTGAAGTCTGCCATGAAGAGATATCAAGTCCATTTTAGCTGCATAAATAGAAGAGTGTTATGCTCTAGAGTGTTTCTGAAATACGTATCTTGTGTTATACGCTGTGAATTACCGTTAACTTGTGTATACAGCAGTCTATAGTGGTAGGCTTAAACAATCGTTTGTTAATTTAAAAAAATTAAATTGCATGGATAAATTTGTGAACCACCGATTTTCAGAGCCACCAGCCGCCCCTGGTTGAATCACAAGTTATTGTTCAGAGAAGTCGTGTAGTGAACTGGAGCTGTGCTGTTAATACAAGGGTGTGTCAAAAATTAATGCCTCCTATTTGTAAAAGAAGCCGCAGTCCTCTAACTTCTTACATTCATCGTATTTGTGATATAAATAAAAGGTATACATCTATTCAAAGAAACGGCTGCATGCAAGGCAGGCACCATTCGTCTAACGTAAGCATAGAGCAGGCAATGTGATGCAATGTGAGCTCCTATGACTATGTTTATAGCGTGTGAAAGATTGTGAAGTGTTACGTGAAGCTACTTAACAGTTTTGTACACACTTATAGTTATGGAAGCGGAAGCTAAAAGAACAAACGAAATATTGGTAAACTAAGCAGTAAGGGCCGTACAATAGTCTTGAATGTCTTATGTTATTTTTCAAGTAAAATTAGTATCACGAGGCAATGAAAGAAGCAGCTAAAGCTATCGGGTGTTCACAAACAGTATATAGAATGAAAGATCCCCTATGAACTCCATAAAAAGGGCGGGAAAGCACAAGAACGCTAGGTTAACGCATCATGACCGAATAATGCAAATCGTAGTGCGGTGTAGTGTTCATTCTTTGCTACTTGAAAACATTCCACCCACGCTGAATCTAGTTTTGGCAAGGGTAAACAGTGACGACGACACTCTGCCTAATTTCTTAAGAACCACTTTGAATATGAAAGAAGAGGTAACAAGTGTGTACTAATAGAAAGTGAAGATATTATCAGATTTGTCGTCGAGGCCAATGGGGCCAAATGGAAGGAATTACACCCTTATCAGATAACAGTGAAGAAGCATAAAAGTAACCGACATATCTAAAGTTTTTCTCATTGGATGCCTCCATTA
This sequence comes from Mantis religiosa, assembly GCA_030765055.1. Lineage (NCBI taxonomy): Eukaryota > Metazoa > Arthropoda > Insecta > Mantodea > Mantidae > Mantis > Mantis religiosa. The sequence continues at coordinate 31,834,656 of CM060960.1, forward strand.
GGTTTGCTGTAATATATATTTTTGTCTACAAAATCGTGTTTTGAACTAATAAAGTTACAAGTAAAATGAGGGGTAGAAATTATAATGCATGCACTCAGAAATTGAATCTCCTAATTGAGGCGGTTCGGGCTCTGATGTAACCCGGCTGAGATCTCCCTTATCTCAGCACCTCTTATTTAGATAGCGGTGATGGAGAGGGGTCACAGGTGGGGAGATTTTTGGTACAGGCACGGCTTTTCTCCGGGCGCTCGGCATGAGGACTCTTGTAGGTGCTCAGGGTTCAGGGCGTGGGTACTTCCTGACGTAGTTGTGGTATTGGAGAAAAACTATCCGCATTTGTCCATTCTCAATTTATTATCACCTGCAACACTAGCTCGACTCGCCATCAATTGTAAGCCGCTATCTGGTTGTTTCTCTTACTGCGCGCGTCTACGTGTGGTTACAGGTTCTCGTTCACGACGCTGACTGGTTCACTCCGCGGTGTCTCGTAACTTAATGCACGCGGTTTATCCGCGGTATCGTATAACTTAGTATACGCGTGGTTAACTCCTTCGAGCCTTGCAACTTAGTAACCGCGGGTCACTCCGCGGTCTCTAGTAACTGAGTGTTACGTGGGTCTCTCCCCCGGTGTCCAGTATCTGAGTGATACGTGGTTTACTCCATCGGTGTCTAGTAACTGAGTGATACGTGGTTTACTCCATCGGTGTCTAGTAACTGAGTGATACGTGGTTTACTCCATCGGTGTCTAGTAACTGAGTGATACGTGGTTTACTCCATCGGTGTCTAGTAACTGAGTGATACATGGTTTACTCCATCGGTGTCTAGTAACTGAGTGATACGTGATTTACTCCATCGGTGTCTAGTAACTGAGTGTTACGTGGGTTTACTCCATCGGTGTCTAGTAACTGAGTGATACGTGGTTTACTTTATCGGTTTCTAGTAACTGAGTGATACGTGTTTACTCCATCGGTGTCTAGTAACTGAGTGATACGTGGTTTACTCCATCGGTGTCTAGTAATTGAGTGATACGTGGTTTACTCCATCGGTGTCTAGTAACTGAGTGATACGTGGTTTACTCCATCGGTGTCTAGTAACTGAGTGATACGTGGTTTACTCCATCGGTGTCTAGTAACTGAGTGATACGTGGTTTACTCCATCGGTGTCTAGCAACTGAGTGATACGTGGTTTGCTCCATCGGTGTCCAGTAACTGAGTGATACGTGGTTTACTCCATCGGTGTCTAGCAACTGAGTGATACGTGGTTTACTCCATCGGTGTCTAGTAACTGAGTGTTACGTGGGTCTCTCCCCCGGTGTCTAGTAACTGAGTGTTACGTGGGTCTCTCCCCCGGTGTCCAGTATCTGAGTGATACGTGGTTTACTCCATCGGTGTCTAGTAACTGAGTGATACGTGGTTTACTGCATCGGTGTCTAGCAACTGAGTGATACGTGGTTTACTCCATCGGTGTCTATTAACTGAGTGATACGTGGTTTACTCCATCGGTGTCTAGTAACTGAGTGATACGTGGTTTACTCCATCGGTGTCTAGTAACTGAGTGATACGTGGTTTATTCCATCGGTGTCTAGTAACTGAGTGATACGTGGTTTACTCCATCGGTGTCTAGTAACTGAGCGATACGTGGTTTACTCTAACGGTGTCTAGTAACTGAGTGATACGTGGTTTACTCCATCGGTGTCTAGTAACTGACTGATATGTCCAGGAACTTCTAAGTTCTGCCATAGCTAAAACTACCCCCACTATCGCAAGGTTTTCAGTTTTGGCGACGTCACTTGGATGCATTATTAGTGAGTGGTTGGATAGTTCATAATTTTGCTTCCCTCTATTTTTGAAATATTAGGTGTGGGCATTACGGAGAATTGCTACAAACTTTCCCAGGCTTGCAGTCTAATTTATGCGCAAGCACGTTCCGAAGGGAGAACTCAGGAATGCCTATAATCCCTCAGAAATCAGTACAAGACACGTACTTTTATAGATTCAATGAAACCTAGACGCGACAGAGCGGCACCTATGCCAGCCTTAGGGCACATTTGCCTCAGTTCGCTTTTGTTACCAGACAAAGGAGGCGGCATACCTTAGCCAGATGTGTTTCCCAACTTGCAAAATCTAGCTATACTCTGTCGATATGTTCTTTCAGAAAAACGTTTATATCATTGCAATATAAAACTACTCCCAGTTACAATCACACTTCTTACTACACGTCTGACATCCTACATAATTAATTATCCTATGTTCCTGACCAAGGGGAACGGTCACATTATATAGAATTTAATAGCAGTGTAGATAGTTCCATATTAATGATTGCTCCTTGCGGCAAACCCGCATACCACTGTTAAATTGACTGGGTTCTTATTGGAGCTATGAGTTTTCTTATCCTCAGGTGAATGGTTGTAGGAAATGGATTTTTGTGGTTGTTGGCTATACAGTCGTATTAATAACACTTTGTTGCAGAATCATTTGGTTTAATTCCTACTAAGTTTGCTTATCGACTTGGATCGGTGACCACTTGTTATTAAAATTCCTAACATAAATTCAATTTTGCTTGAAACCCTTGATTACTTGTTTAAATTTACTTTCGTGCGGTTTCTATTTCCTCTTTATACGGCCACCACTTTGCTCTAACTTCCAAAGGCCGAGCCGTGGCACAGTGGTTAGACCGCTTGGCTCTCACCACCCTCACCAAGGCGGCCCGGGTTCGATCCCAAGCGACCGCAAAATGAGATTGGTGGTGGACAACACGGCGCTGGGGCGGGTTTTCTCCGGGACCTCCAGTTTTCCCCGCCATTTCATTCCACCTGTGCTCCGTCATCTCATGTATCACCAGTGTCACCGCCTGCGGTGCCGTATGTAGTAAAAGCGGGCGTTAAACACTACACATTTATTTCTAACTACTAATGCTGCTTCCACTTAGGCTGGTTGCGCTATTCTTAATTTCCCTACATTTCAGACTTATACATCTTCGCTTCTCTTCTTAACGCGCATGAACATGTCCTTCCTGTCGTAGTATCACCTTTTTAGTAAGTTCTTCTTACTTTACGATTCAGTTTGAACCTTACTCTGACCCCCTCTCTAACTTTATCACATGACCAAACTAGCTCACCCTTCTCAAATGTTACATTATTACTGGTTTCTCTTTTATTTCGAATTTCCGCATTGGTTTTTACAACTCAGCTAACTCACTGACGTTCCGCCTACCCTGAGTTGCGGAACACCTACCCTGATTTGTTTGTAACGGTATACGTCGTTATCAAATCAGCGAAGTAAATCTCTTTAGGCTTCATGCTCAACTGCATTTTGAAAGCCCTTTGTCCCAAAACATTCCTGGCTGAAAGTATACAATAGTTCTCAGACATTGAACTTTTACTAACACAAAGAAGTTAACGGTGCTTTCTTCTTGTCTCTCCGGCGTATTCAGATTTTTACAAGAATATTTTATCTTTCTTGCCTGGATGCTAGTATATATGTTATATTAAATTATATTCTTCCCTTATAATTCTTTAAGTCAAAAGCTATTTTAATCATTATTCTATCCATTCTAATTTCATAATATAAAGCAAGATTTCTATATTACTTTAGCAAAGAATTTTTATTAATTTATCTTCTTTTTCTAATTATCTTATTTCGATTAATTCGCCACCTCCTGATACCGCGGTTACATGATGTATTATTTATAATACAATATCAAACTGGCAGATCGGTCACTGCCGTGGCCGAAGTTGCGACAAACTCGGTTTTTCTTAAACATGCAATATATTTGTTAGATCACATGAGACAGGCATGGAAACGTTATACATGACTAATAAGAATGACAGTAATAAGTTACGTGTCTCGAGGCAGATGGCAGCATACTCCAGTAAAAATAAGTGCGTACCAGATTTCACCCCTGTACTCGGTCTTAAACCATGTTTCCCTAAAGCTTTATCTGTCTCTTATAGTTTGCCAGTTAAGCAAAAGTTTTTTTTTTTTTTCAGAATGACAAGAATCTGAGGACATTCTAAAAAATAATGAAAGATGTATAATGCACTTTGTTTTTATTTGTTCCATTTATACCCCGCTTTTAACTCCGGGGCTCATATCGGCGGCCGTTCTCCTTTCCACCATATGGGTGTTAACTCCTATTCTTTGGGTTTTTTAATCCATAGATCATGCACATATTCCCACTCTCATTCATAAATAAATGGTATGACTTTCCTTTAGTGCAATCACTACTTTCAGTATATGGATGACATAGAAATACATATTAACAAAATGGAAGAAATACTGAATACCAATGGTAATAAACTTCTAATCTATACCATGGATTCAAATTTAAAATCTTTACTATGGTAGAGTAAGAATCCGGACTCTCGTGGAGAAAAATTAGAGGAAATTATTGCTAATTATAATTTATTAGTGATGAATCAGCCCTTGAATCCATATACCTTTGAGAACCGGATGGATGCTACTGAGAATATAGATGTAACATTAGCCAGAGGTTTTGTTGCAGATCGGATTAAAAACTGGAAGGTAGCATAGCAGTTAACCATGAGTGATTATAGTGTATTTCGACTTTGAAGTTTTGAGATCTGAAGGAGATTTACAACTTAACATTAGTAATACTGCATATCAGCTCAAAAATGTAGATTGGAATATACTACGAAATAATCTAGAAATCTCAGATCAATTTAGTACAGGAGAGGATATAAATGCAAAAGCAAAACAACTCACGACTAGTATACAGAAGGCCATGGAAGCTTCACTTAAGAAGCGTACTTACATAAATATAGAATATAAAGTATTGACAGACAAAATTCAAAAATTAAGAAGAAAAGTAAAAAAAAAAAAAAAATACGCATTGATGGAAAGCTTTCATCCCCACGTAATATTACCACAGGTGTCCCACAGGGTTCTATCTTGGCCCCGACTCTATTTAATATATACATTTCTGATATTCCTGACTTAGCTCCGACTTCTTTAGCTCTTTACGCTGATGACACAGTACTATATTATTCTCATGCTAATCTCCAGCACGCACAACAAGTAGTACAGCTCTCTTTAGATCACCTAACTCATTGGTTCAGCACTTGGCGGAACTCATTGAACCCTCAGAAAACCGAAGCTAAAATCTTCACTCCGATATACTCCGCTTACTCCGTTGTGTCTCTACAGGAACAATGTCCCTTGGCTCCCCACTACAACTCCCATTAAATACCTTGGAGTGCTTTTGGACTCTCGACTGACCTGGCGTGCTCATATCGATCGTCTTATATCACTGGCCTCCGGGCGACTTTCAAAACTCTCACCTCTGTTGCATCGTCGTTCCAGCCTCGGCCTACAGTCTTCATTGTTACTCTACAAATCACTCGTTCGTCCGCTTATTACATATGCCTGCCAAGTGTGGGGGGCCGCACACACATGTCATCTGCGTCGTCTTCAGGTTATACAGAATCGCTTCATGCACATCGCAACCAACGCTCCATGGTTCATCCGTAATCAGCAGCTCCATCACGAACTAGGACTGTTACCTCTTCACGACTACATTCGTAGGATCGCTCGCCGTTTCTTTTCCACGCTGCAGGAAGTTCCAGGAGCTGTGCATTATAACATCGGCGTCCGCACGTTCCAGCCCTCACGCTTGAAGAGGAGACTACCACAGGACCTGCTTCTAAGTGATACATCTGATTCGAGTGATTCTAGTGTTTGATGTCTGTCTTACATCTTCAATATTGACATAATTTCTCAGAGAGTATTATTGCAGTTCTAATTTAATGTAGTTAGGGGGCGGCCTGTTAGCCTACCCCTGAGTGTTATTGTTCTTATTGTACTGTTACCTTCTTTTCACTCTCATCTGTAAAGCATTGTACTGCTGATCGATCAATAAAATAATTATATAAAAAGGTTAAAAACACGTAGAAATTACAAAAACAGTTTGACAGCACAAGAAAAGGAAATAAATGTACATATTTTTAGAATGTACAAGATGCAATATAAGGCTGAATTGGAAAAAACACGTAGAGATTTTTGCAACGATTCATAGAAGAAAATCTGCATGAAGATCCATATAAAGTAATAATGGAAAAGATATCAGCAACAGAAGTTATTGCTACCGTAGAAAAAGATGACGGAACGTACACCACAACATGGAGAGAATCAATAAAAGAACTTATGACTAAGATGTTACCATCGGATCTAGAATACAATGAAGACGATTAATATCAACAGCAAAGGGCAGACTTTCAGCAAGTTATATCCATTCAATATAACTGAAGTTTTATAGGCTATACAACAGCTAAAACCACGATTTTATTTTTTAATTTGAGTTTCTAAAAATGTCTTCTTTGATACATAGAATCCCAAAACATATACTTCCAGTGAGATCTCGATATCAAATCTGTTAATGCAAGGTAATATTTTCCCAACATATGTAGTAGAAAATACAACAACCAAATGTTAATCTCTCTGCGAATGCTTTTTCATGAATCCTCGGGAGGAATTAACTGTCTGTCACGCCCACCTTGTTTTCAATCAAATTAGCAAACCACCTTTGACGTATGCTGTTGCCCAGCAACAGGATTCCACATAAATGAAGTCAAACGATGGATCACCACACAACGATGTTTTGTATATGTGCGTGTGCAAGTTTATGTAAAAGAACGGTGTTCTAAGGGAACAACACGACCACGGGGAGGGTCAGAGAGAGGCAATGCTCTTGTTGTTTGTTTATGGGGTGGGGAGGGTATCAGATAATAGCATTATGTAGGGTTGGGGAACAACATGGCTTAGGTACCGGTCCTGGAATCCCTCCCCACAGTCGTATTTGCAGACATAGCGCGTATGCATGTGAACATAAAACCGGGGGAGTACTGCGGGGCAATCTGCATCTCTGTACTGACACTGACATATATTATGTATCACTGACAATTTTTAAATTTTTATTTTCTGGAAATAACTTGCATTTGTTTTAAGTTGTATATGTACTTTCTACTGTTTTGGAACTTTAATGTCGTTTAGTTCGATCTGTTCTAATGTCTGTTGATCATTATTTCAAGATTTTGGCTACTGTAACTTTCAAGAGGTTGACTTTTGTCCTTCAACACTACTATTATGTGTTTCAAATGGGAAGCGTTCTTGCCTGAAGCGAATCAGATGCGTTAGAGCCTTCACTGTTGCAACCTCGTTATCCCCACTCTTTTTATGCATCCCTCTCTTTCGCACACTTGCAAGTGTTCGTGGCGCTAGACGTAAGGGAACGCAAACTGAATTTTCCAAGGTTGTTGAAATCACAATAGCAAATGGTTTAAATATTTAGTTAAAAATTAATTATAGTTTCTGACTTACTAATTCTTCTAATCCAACGAAAATACCAGCGGTGCATCCGTATAGCTGTGAATTTTACTTGCGTTAAGAGATAATTCGTCAATGTCATTGTCTTCAACGTCTGAGTACTGCAAATTTATGATGATAGGTTCCAAAATCTCGTTACGTGCTATTTCTTTCCAAAAGTCGTCTTCTTGTAGTTTATCTAATGTCCCACGCAGTTTTCCCAGTCTTGTTGTGTTCCTTGTCTATTGCTTTGTAAGTCGTACGTCAATCAGTTTAAAAATATTATTTCTTTTAGTTAATTGATGGAAATTAATCATTTCTTCACACTAGCCGTACATAGGCTAAGGTTGTTTTTGGATAGAGTCAACATGAAAAATTCAATGCCATGGCCGGGATTTGAACCACGGGTCTGCTGGTTTCCTAACCCATTGAGGTACCATGGTCAACGGGTCGTCCTGACATTAAATTCCCCATTTGACACGTTGACCATCGTAGCTCAATGGGTTAGGAAACCAGGAGATCCGTGGTTCAAATCCCGGCCTTGGCATTGAATTTTTCATGTTGAGTCTACCCATCAAAAACCTTAGCCTATGTACGGTTAGTGTGAAGAAATGATTAATTTCCATCAATTAACTAAAAGAATAAGAGTTAAATGATGAAGCCTGGGACTTAAGTACTTACAATAGTAAGTCACTACAAACGGTGTATCTCGGATGCGAGAGCCCCTAGTGGTCTACCGGGCAAATATACGACTCAAATGGAGAATTTAATGACAGGACAGCACGTTTACCATGGTAGCCCAATGGGTTAGGAAACCAGGAGATCCGTGGTTCAAATCCCGGCCATGGCATTGAGTTTTTCATGTTGACTCTATCCAACAAAAATATTATTTCTGTTTGCAACATATTTGAGCCCACATTAACTCATTTGAATTGTTCTAACAGTCGTAAGAAAGGGGAAGGTGGATCACGTCTCATTGATCCAGCTCAAACACTATTTCATGGAAGAGTAACTGAATAATGCTGCTTTGAACTCTCTAGAATAGATAGAGATTACTAACCATTCGTAAACAAAGATACAATGTAAGGGTAGCGCCAGACTCAAAAATTCAATGCCATAGTCGGGATTTGAACAACGGATCTTTAAGACCCGGGCTATAAAGCTATAAAGCCCGGGTCTTAAAGTACTTACATAATAGTAAATCGCCATTAAGGTAGTTGTCCCATGTGTTTATGAGAACTCCTAATGGTTTACCGGGGGAAACACGAGTCAGTTGGAGAATATAATGTCATGTCGGCACGTTGGCCATAGTAGCTCAAGGGTTAGAGCGGCTGGACGGTAACCAGAAGATCCATGGTTCAAATCCCAGCTATGACATTGAATTTTTCAGTCTAGCTCTACCCTTTCATAGTGCGTCCTACACACGACTAGTGTGAAAGAACAATTAATTTCCAAATAGATAATGTGACCAGACACGTTCTGCCAGACTAGCAAGAAGTGTATTGTTTCCTCTCGTCGAATTTAACAAACACCTTGTCTTATTCAAAGTACATATTTCCTTTATCACGTCATGTCAAATGTTTATGTTTCAGTTCTGAGTAATTTCAAATATACGTTCACGCATACTTGCCAACCAATAATGATATTCATTACAGTGCTTACGTCGCAATGCATTGTTATAATATAATGACATCTACTTTATTTATTTGTATTAGGAAAACTATTTGAGCTAAAAATATGGGGTTTCCATGGTTATGTTAGATACATTACTCTCTACCCTCCACATGGATCAGTTATACCACTTCTTGCACGCGATTCGTATTCTAACCTAACCTCACCACTACATATTCTGCATGACACAGTTTCTTCTAGCGCTCGTCCTACATGCCTAAATCTATCACAATATTAGATTGAATACAGTCTTCAGCACAGTTTATATTTACATTAATATTGACATTTATCTGTAACTTTTCCAAACAATTGCAGGGGTTGCACATGGTCGACTGCCACAGGGTTGGGTGTCACTTTCATTGACCTACAGGCAAGGGTACTGTCCTGTAGAGTCTATTATCCTTGTTCTTACGTTTCTGGAAAAAAGAAACTTTAGGTTTGCCATATTCTAACATAACTACACCTTTAGTTAGATAAATACTAAAGGGACAGTTACTTACAAACAAAACTTGAGCAACAGACTCAGAATAACAAAACCTTGAATCATTACTTCCAACGATAAAAGAATAAAGAAGACGATATCCATGCCAATATATGCAGAAAAAATTACTCTAAAAACAAGCTCTTTCGCAGGCTCCTAGATGAAACAGTTCTGGCTTTATTCCAAATTTTGTAAATATATGCACAGTACGGTAATAAATAGAGACCTACCAGTATATTCTTACCATTTATTTAAGTAGATTCTAATTACACCAGGGCTGTTTAGTAAAGAATGATCATAATTTTTACGGTCATAATTTTTCGCACTAAAATTCAATCCTCTTATATTCTGTTGGTTTAAAGTGAAACAAACGCACCGTATTAGTTTCATTGTTGGTACTCCTGGTTCCCGCCTGTGAGAACCAAGCAGGTTAAGACATTATCACCTACCGCTGCAGTGGAAGTAACACGCGAGGAACAATATGCGGCTTTGAAATTCTGCTTTCGTCTCAACAAATCTTAAGTCGAAGCCTAGAAAATGTTACAGGAGGCATATGGAGAGTCTGTTCTTCCCTACAGCACAGCCCGAAGGTGCTTTAAAATGTTTAAAGAGAGTAGCCAATCAATTTCAAAGGAAGGTGGAACCGGTGCTCCAGTTACTGCTCTTACGGAAAAAAGCATCAACACTGCTGCTGCCATTGTGAGAGAGGATCGACGAATTACCTTAAGATCACTTTCTGAAATACTGAACATTTCATTGGCTGCCGCGCACACGTTGGTGACAGAAACATTACGCATGATACGTGTTTGTGCGCGATGTGTTCCAAGACTGTTGATTCCCAAACAAAAGGACATTCGCATACAGGTCTGCATGCAGTTAAAGTGGATGTTATAGGAAGATCCGGAGATTGTTTCAAACGTAATCACTGCTAATGAAGCTTGCCTTCAACATTTTGATCCCGAGAGCAAACAGCAAAGCTCAGTGTGGAAATCTCCTTCATGACCAAGCCCCCAAAAAAGCAAAAGTGTTCGCTTCTGCTGGGAAAGTTATGGTGTCTCATTCTTTGATATTCATGGAATGGTTTATCAGCATGTTGTACCTGCACACACATCAGCAACTAGACAATAATACAGGGATATCCTGAAAATATTGCAAGTCCATATCAGGCGTAAAAGACCACATTTCAGTGAAGCAGGCTGGATGCTGGACCATGATAATGCGCGGCTGCATATTGTCAATGTTGTTGCTGAATATCTTGAAAAAATCAACGTAAAGTGCATCCCTCACCCTTCCTATAGTCCGGATTTAGCCCCATGTGACTTCTTTTAATTCCCTAACTTAAAGAAACGCCTTCGTGGGAGGCATTATCCATAATCAGAAGCAGTAGTGAAGGCTGCGGAGGCGATTTTGAAGGATCTCTCAAAAAATGGTTTCCAGCATGTCTTTGAAGACTGGCAGAAACGCTGGGACAAGTGCATCGCATTCAGGGGAGACTATTTTGAGAACGACCTTAAGAATTATGAAGATGAGTAAAGGTATGTTGTAAAAAAATGTCATCATTCTTTATTGAACAGCCCTCGTTGTACATGACTATATTCTGTACCAAAATTTGCAGAAGTGTGAAGTATGTAACTACGCACAAATGAATTTTTTTCCAATTTTTGGGTACCGTTTCAGCTTAAATTGGATCTAAAATGTGCTTAGGGCATCTCCCTTTGACCATTACTTTCCGTAAAGCTCGTAGGGTTCCCAATGAAGTAACTACAATCATTTCATCGTTTACAACATAAACAACGTTCATGTTGTTTGTTTGCCAAAGTTGTCATGTACCTTAAGCCTGTTTTTGTCAGCAGCAGCAAGTTACGGAGTCAACAGATAACATGTGTTAAACAGGTGCCCCACTATTACTGCTCTTTAATATGCGGTTACGGTGCCAAGTTTGTGGAGAAACCAAATTACGGCCCACACGAGGAACACTACCTGAGTAAGAGAGATAGCGAACCAATAATTAATTAACATTCTAGTGCTCCATTATTTGAGCAGTGATTCTGTATAACTATATGTGTAAAAGTGACTTAAGTTAACAATAGAAAAGTATGAAAAGAGCTGTTATGGGTGTCAGATATTACAACGATTAGTTTTTGAACCCTCTCTCGATTTGTATATTATTTCAGAAAGAAATTGCACTTCATTTACTGTTTGGTAATTTTAAATAATTATTATGTGTAACCTGTAACTAAAATGCTTAATGGCGACTAAGGGTTACCACAGCTCCACGTTGTGCGCCAATTTGATACAACAATGTTTATGGATGCACACAATTCCACGTTGTAGACGCCAATTTGAAGCAACAATATATGTGGCGAACAATGTTCCACTTGACAATACAGTTTGAAGCACTTTTGTTAATTCAGGGTAAAACAATGAGGTTTCTCACAGGGTATGCGTGGATGTGTGTGTGTGTGTGTGTGTGTGTGTGTGTGTGTGTGTGTGTGTGTGTGTGTGTGTGTGTGTGTGTGTGTGTGTGAAGGATATTTAATGACACTGGAATGCCCGTTTCCAACTTATTTATTTACTGCTTCTTTTTTTAGAACATAGAAATTGAAGTTGCCAACCAAGGGTTACCAATATCCCTGTTTAGAGTTACTGACGGCAGAATGTTTATTGCTCGATAAACTTATTCGTTCCTCACGTATATATGAACCGACAAATGTCCAAGACAGAACAAGAGGACTGCCCTATTCGCCCTCACGCCTAGGACCGCTCTAATCGCCGTGACGCCTCAGACTGCTCTCATCGGCCTGACGCCGAAGACTGTTTGAATGACCACAGCTGCGCGTGTGGGTGTCTATGTAACTTTCACTTGCTGAAAGCCCTCTTCATTGAACCAAAAATCTCTTTGTGGCTGTTTTGTCATGCCATTCTGAATGATCCAAAGAATACCCTATTCAACATGTCAAGTGAGCCCCTTTAGAAAACTGCTAAGGACACTGTTTCTTACATTGCTTTTGTTATAACAACTTTCCCCCCAACTCAACTGGCCTTGAACTTGTGGTAACAAAGAACCAACATTCCATTGACATCCATCATGATTCTTTACTTATGGCAAACCTTAATTTCTGTATCAAACCTTAGATTCAAAAAACGTTTGTTACTGTGTTTCATATCATCTATAATTTTTTCATTATGGTACAGACGCGAGCAAATGTACTCCTATGCGTGCAAGACTGACCTACGGGAGGGATGCGGGTTTCTTATCAGTTAGTGGCACCAGGACGATTCAGTTTCCTTATACCTGGTAATATCAACTAAGTAAGAAAAGGAATATGCATTCGTAAGAATGGGTTGTACAAGGAATGAGTAGAGCAAGTCATTAGAGTGCACACATCAGATATTCTTTTGTTTTCGCTTATTCTGCATCATCACTTGTGTGCACTGGATGCAGCAAACAGCACAAGATGAAACATATCCTCCCTTGGAATATAGAAATGAGGTCGGTAAAACCTAGCCAACTTTTATGGCATATAGAGCAATATATCGCAACAACATTGTAGCTTTATCGTCCTCATTGGTAACCTTAAGCATGCAACATGCTCTGAATAGTTATTTTCAAGCGGATATCATTTTTATATCCATGTGGTCAAACAAGTCTGCATTTACTTAAAAACACTTGACTTCCTCGATATTCTCCCCAAATGCACACATATAATATCAGAATGTGCCAATAAAACTTCTTGCTGCAGCACGTGTGTTCATCTCTGTAAAGGAATTCATAACCGACCATATCGCATGAAGCGATGCATCTGTAAGGTTTGGGGCAACAGTTTTTTTAAGTAAATCTAAGATAACTTCCATTTTATCAACGCTTATCTAAGGTCTTATACAACATTTATTGACAACCAGTAGCTCGCCCTGGTAGCGTGGTGGTAGCATGTCTGTCTCACGTTCAAGAGGTCCCGAGTTCGCATCTCGGTCAGGGTGAGTTACCTGGATAAGGTTTTCTTCGGGGTTTTCCCTTATCCTGTAAGACGAATGTCGGGTAACTCTAAGCTTCATGGACCCAGGACTTATTTGAACATCATTTCATCCATTCCATTCATCGTCCGATATGACAAATGACAAAACGTTGGAGGACGTAAATGAGAAAAAAAAATGACAATCAGCCCTCTTGGATCTCACACATTGACTACTTGAGAACAATTTGTCAATTATTTTAGTTTTAGTAATAAATTTGACACTACGCATTCCAGTGAAATAGGTTAGAGTTGCGTATTTTGCTTTTATTGAACAGTTATAAGATATGACCTAATTTTCTGGGGCTGTACTAGTAAGATAAATTAAGTATTTGTCCTTCAGAAGAAAGGTATTAGAAAAATTAAAAATTGTCCTTTTTTATCTCGTCGTTGTTCAATGTTTATTGGACTAGGCATTTTGACTACTCCTAATCTGTATTTCCTGTTTTGTGTGTGTAATTTACGTCCTACAACGTTAAGTCAAATCGTACGATGAATGGAATCGATGAAATGATGATCAAGTGAGTCCGGGGTCCATGGAGCTTACTGTTACCGGATATTCGTCTTACAGGATAAGGGAAAACCCCAGAAAAACCTTATCCAGGTAACTCACCCTGACCGACATTCGAACTCGGGACCTCTTGAACGTGAGGCAGACATGCTACCACCACGCTACCAAGGCGGGCCAATCTGTATTTTTTTGGATGTTCTAGCTTCTATACATAACTGTGAGATAACCATGTTTTAAGAAGTGACTTTCATGTAAATTTATGTTATTTTATATTAGCTTAAACAGAATAATTACATGTACACGGTGGTCATTTTTATTCGTTATTTCCCGCCCTCCCATTCAGCAACAATGACGCCGTAGTTAACTGGTGAGTCTATCTTGTAATCATAGTGTCCTCTACGGAGAAGAAGCGGCAACCTTTTCGCAATAGTAAGCAAATTACAGCGCTCCGAGTGTGGTTGCGCTAATAACTAATACAACCAGCTTTTCCTGGATATGAACACAGACCAGCGCGACTTCATGGTTGAGTGCTACTTTCGTGCCGGCATTAAATTTGGTGCGACATATATAGTTTAAACCGCTGCATAGAGGAGTTTATGCAACGCTATCCAGCATTCAGACAAGTCCCTCGGAGCGTAAAGTTAACAAAAGTGTCCAGGTACCGTCAAACTGACATACTTTTGTTTGCAACATAAACTGCTTACCTTTTATCAGTATAAGATATAAATTTTTATCATGCTCACGTCTATTATTGTTGTTATACTTATGTCTTTTAAAACCAATAGGTACATCAAACAAAACGTGTTTGAATAAACATTTCCAACGCTCTGTGCCGCAGTAGGCGCAGGTTTGAACACAGGGGGTGGGGTTGGTAGGTTGGTACCTAACCTACTCAGCCACCCATACCTTAGTGGCTGTGTGATGTTTTGGAACCCAGTAATATAGGTTGCCTGATGTCAGTGTTCTGCTTGGGCGTTAATTTAATGTTTAAAATTTCTACGTGTTGTAATAAGAATTCCTTTATTATTTCCTCCGAAACAACTGAAAGTATATAATTCAGGTAAAGGATTCAGAATTCTCTCGCAGTGCTTTTTTCTCCCAATATATTATTATCGCTCTTTTACCTAAAAATGCTCTAGTTTTTCATCTACCTCCATTCCGTGCACTTTTACAGGAGAGCACGAGAGTGAAGAAAGCGTTACGATCTGAGAGGTGGACAAATAGGAATTTGAAAGGGTTTTTCTGTTACGTGAGCCATCACCTCCTTTTACTCCTCTTTTCCCTCCATCTGCCGTACCAATACACTCCATAACCGCACTCCAGTCCCTTAAAAAAGGCATCCTAGAGAAACACTAAACCTTTAGAAGTCGACACACTCCTTTGGGCTTAACTTAAGTACTCTTAACACTCGAAATATTTTATTTACAATCAATAACACTGGCTGAAAGTACAGTCTTATGAAAACTAAGGGTAAAGGTTCGGGCGGTAGGACACTGTGCGTTGCGCTTTTGTTTGGTAGGGGGTAGGGTTTGTCTTTATGCGCTGCGAATCATTTTCGCTTTAAACTGTCAGGTATAGATTCGTGAAAATTTCCACATCGCTTCAGATGTATGAGGGCCCCTCAATTAAGAATGATCATAATATTTTTAGGGTCATAACTTTGTGTTGAGCCGACAAAGGGGGCACTGTTCGAGAATCACCCGAAGGCTAGACCCTAGTCGCCTGCCGATGCATTGGTCTGCACATGATACGTGATGAGAGAATAGACACTGGGGATTTAAGCTACACATTTTAAAAGGTGATTCTGCATTAATTACCTAGACCATGGGGTAGTGAAAGTTGCTTGGAATACATGCCTCAGAAACTAGAAATTACGATGAAATTTAAGAGTAGGTATGAAACAAAACCTATTAGGAACGAGTAACAGGTCACATGACCTCCAAAGTGTCCAAAATTCGGCCAAAGGAAGGGGAAATGTGTGCATTGGCGACGTTTGATGTTTGCTAGGAAAAACTTTCTGTAGTAGCGAGTGAAGGGGACAACAAGTGCGAAAAGTTCAACCAAGTCCGTGTTCGCGAATGGATGGAAGAACACACATTAATCTCTATTTCATATAACCTTGCCCCGCTGACATGTGCAACTACCTTCTGCCTCATCCTAATTGGCAAATGCTTTCGCGCCATCGGCGGTGCCTTCCCTTCACATTTAAACCTGCAGTAAACGTCATAACAATTGCCAGGAAGATAGAAATAAACATATGAAGGCATGCAAAAATAATGAATTTTATAATGAAACTGAGCAAGTTGAAACTGAATGAATGAGCATTGAAACTGTAACAAGTTTATAATGAAACGCCTTCGGCCTTTTCCACTGGCATTTTTAGAACCAACACACATACCCTGCAAAAATGCTAGTCTTTCAGTCTTAAAATCCGTGTCACGCCATTCTTGTCGTGTGTCCTTCATTCACCCAAGTCTCGTCAAGTTACTATATTTTGCGACTTGTATCTCGGTACAGTCTGATTGTCCTTCAATAACGTCTTCGCCACACAGCAGTATCGCTCCTGGAGTGGTAAGTTTTCCTGTTGTCTCAATTTCACGTCGCGATGCTCCTACACCTGTAAGCTCAGAGCACAGCTGTTCGCCTTCTCTCACTGATAGAGACGGATTCTTCTCTGTGAGTGCATTAAACAAATGCAGCACAATTCTTTTTTCGCCGCTTTGTAAAGGTTTTCCCTTGCGATTCTTCAGCGAAAAACTGGCGCTAGACTCTGCCATTATAAGTACACGCGCAATAAACGATCAATAAAATAATGTAGCTCTCACATTCGGCATAGCACACCTTCGAATGGCGATATATGACTAATCCAGTTCAAAACAAGGTCAGTGATAAAAGTCATATAAACAAATATGTCATCACTACCGCTAAATCACGTGCTATCGTGTCATGTGCTTGAGAACAAAGGAACCTCCTCTTTACTTCGTTTAAGAATCAACATGCATTTCAGATAAATCAACTCTGTTGCGTAATGTATTTAATTCAAACAGTTACGAAAATATAAGTTTGACAATTCGTTTCCAACATATAAAGATATAGCACCATGTTAAACAACTAAGTAATTTTTACCGCACAACGGTCTGCACCACAATAGCAGCCAATGAGATGTGATAAGCTCACGTGACCATTAAGAGATACGGGGTAAGCCTATGTGAAACAAGGATTAGGTGGCTATCAAACACTTTGCGTTAGTGAGTGACGTCATCAAGATTTTACCAAACTCAGTTTTGTATAATCCTCCGGAAACCGGTACCGGAATGTATTTTCTCCCCCCCCCCCAGGGGCCTACTTCGGTAGGTACGGGTTTGGCACACCCGGGGTCCCGAGCCAACTGTCTCCCTCGTGTGGGCTCCTCTTCGTGGTTGAGGGAGACGGTCAACAGGCCCACCTACGTGTCGGCCGTGCGTGTAGACCCGTGTCGGTTGAAAGGTGAAAAAAAAGGTGAAAAAGGTGAACGAAATTTTTAGTAGGTTTTGATAGATTTTTTTATGTACGTGTAGTTTTAATAGGTTTTGTTATACTTGTATAGTGTTTAGAAAGTTTTATATCTGGCTTTTGCCATTACTAGTTTTTAAAGGGCGCTGATGACCGTCGTAGTTTAGTGCCCTTATATCATCATCATCATCATTATCATCATCATAATCATCATCATCATCCGGAAATACTCTAGTGCACGAAGTAATGCTCTCGGTGTCCAGAAAAGACAACGCGTACAGGGCTACATACATCACTCGGCGCGTGCTAGATATTTACGAGTTCACTTGTGACTGTGACTAGCCGTCATGTCACGCGCACAGAAATGGGCAAATCCTAAATCTCGCGCCTAATGTGCGGTAAAAAGCACAACAGTGACGAGTGGAGAGGACGACATGTGTAAATAAACTTGCCATTCATCTGTCACGGTTTCTTCTATGTGATAATAACCATACATTGTCAGGACGCACCCACTCCCTGAAACTCCAAAGAGAGAATCCATGCAGACCTAGGGTCCCCCCAGGGGCCTACTTCGGTAGGTACGGGTTTGGCGCACCCGGGGTCCCGAGCCAACTGTCTCCCTCGTGTGGGCTCCTCTTCGTGGTTGAGGGAGACGGTCAACAGGCCCACCCACGTGTAGGCCGTGCGTGGAGACCCGTGGAGAAGGGTCTAGTTTATAGTTTAGGATTTAGTGAACGAAATTTTTAGTAGGTTTTGATTGATGTTTTTTTATGTACGTGTATTTTTAATAGGTTTTGTTACACTTGTATAGTTTTTAGAAAGTTTTATATCTGGCTTTTGCCATGACTAGTTTTTTTAAGGGCGCTGATGACCGCCGTAGTTGAACGCCCTTATATATATCATCATCATCATCATCATCATCATCATCATCATCATCATCATCATCATCATCATCATCATCATCATCATCACCATGCAGACCTACCCTGAGAAAACCCCCCAACCTGTTGTAAATCACCAATCCGTAGTCCTCACCCGTCCACATATCATATCATATGAGGTGTTGAGTGCTGGGAGGGCTCAACGAGGTACTTAACGGGCAAGTACCGCCTCAAGTGACACCATTGATTTAAGGACTGGCTTTATCGAATGTAAAAATGTACTGCTGTTAACATATTCTGTAAAAAAAGGGATAATTTACAATTTTGAAAGCTAATCCTTGTTTGAGTTTCGGACAATTGCCAATGCCGCTCTCCTAACTGAGTGCATCCAATGTTTTTATTTTGCTAGAGTGAATTCCAGCTCTTCTTTATAGGAAGATCGTGCAGAACGGCTTAAAATTATAGTGTCGTTTTAAACGTTAGTGCTCAGTAGAGGCTTTAAAAACCTTTATTGATGGTTGGTCACATCTCCAGTTTATGTGCCATTTGTAGTTCTCCGACCTCAATTTCAGTTGGAGGTTTTTGTGTGATTATATCTAATCGAACGAGCAGCCAACCAAGTCGTAATATTTTTACTGTGAATCTGGTCCGGGACAGTGAGCTTAAAGTGCCATAAAACCTTTGTTTCGCCAACAGTTGGCCTTTGCAGTTTTTTGTTTAAAACGAGGGTTTGATACTTGCACCACACAATGGAGCGGCGTTCTGTTGAGATGACCTCCCTAATCCTCTTGATATTCGTGCATAAGCCGAATAAAAAGCGTGCACAATCCTGTACTGTAAGCACCCAGGAAACGAATGTCCCGCAATGAAATAGTCCGATTGTAAAAAAATGAAATTTTCATTACTGCGTAATACTCCCTTAAAGTGTAGGTTATCTCAAGTTCAATAGAGAATGATCACAATTTTTTTGACAACGTACCTTTACCCATCCTCATAATTTTGATGGTCCTTCTCAAAATAGTCTCCCCTGAATGTGATGCACTTGTCCCAGCGTTTCTGCCAGTCTTCAAAGACATGCTGGAAACCAGTTTTGAGAGATCCTTTAAAATCGCCACCACAGCCTTCACCACTGCTTCTGATGATGGATAATGCCTCCCACGAAGCTGTTTCTTCAAGTTAGATAGTAAAAAAGGTCACATGGCATTAAATCCGTACTATAGGGAGGGTTAGGAATGCATTAACGTTGATTTTTACAAGATATTCAGCAACAACATTGACAATATGCGGCCCAGCATTATCGTGCTGCAGCATCCAGCCTGCTTCACGAAAATGTGGTCTTTTGCGCCTGATACGGACCTTCAATATTTTCAGGACGTCCCTGATGTATTGTCCAGTTACTGATGTGTGTTGAAACAGGAACTTTGGTCCTTGGATCAATTATTTATTTACTAATATGTTTAGTAATTACTCATAAATTTAAGAATTGTAAATAATTATGTTAGTTAAAGCAATATTGTAGACTTGAAGAAACATTGTGATGGACCTGGGCAGACATACATGAGAAACCCTGCACTCCCGGACGACAGCCTAGAACGAGCGGATGTTTGGACAATAGAATGGTATGCTAGCTATTTTACGTAACGTTATACAGGTCAATACACCCTTAGTTTTTGCTAGTGACGCGGTGCTGCGTGTATATAAGAGGGTGGTAACCCCTACTCATCCCTCAGTTGCTACTTAGTTGCTACTCAGTTGTTGCTCATTGCAGTATTGTATACTTCCGTCAGGTGTGTTCGACGAAGTACCGCGTCTAATAAAAATGTACTGTAAAATGTCCGCCGGAAGTGCAGTTAATCAAGTGCCCGGGTTCCACGAATGCAAGGACGAATAAAAGCAGTTAAGAGAGTATCGTTGGTTTGTGTTGTCTCAACCGTAACCCCTGAGAACCCAAAAAGAATCCATGCATGAGAAGCCGCTAGAGCCCAGGGCACAGCAAGCAGCCGACGACGACGTGGAGACCGAGGAAGGAGTCCCGACGTCGACCCTGGTACGTGCAGCCGGGAGGCAGAGAGGCAGTACTGCCGCAGTGTGCAGGTACAACATGCTGATAAACCATTCTAAGAATATCAAACAATGATATGGACATAACTTTCCCAGCAGAAGCAATCACTTTTGCTTTTTCGGGCGTTGGTGATAAAGGAGATTTCCACACTGAGCTTTGCTGTTTGCTCTCAGGATCAAAATGATGTACCCAAGTTTCATAAGCAGTGATTACGTTTGAAAGAAACTCCGGATATTCCTCTAACATCAACTTTAACTGAATGCAGACCTGCCGGCGAATGTCCTTTTGTTCGGGAATCAACAGTCTTGGAACTCATCGCGCACAAACACGGCTCATGTGTAATGTTTCCGTCAGCAACGTGTGGGTGGCACCCAATGAAATGTTCAGTATTTCAGAAAGTGATCTTAAGGTAATTCGTCGATCCTCTCTCACAATGGCAGCAGAAGTGTTTATGTGTTCTTCCATAAGAGCGCTAACTGGAACTTCGTATCCACCTTCCTTTGAAATTGATTGTCTCCCCTCTTTAAACATTTTAAACCACCTACGAGCTGTGCTGTAGGGAAGAACAGACTCTCCATAGGCCTCCTGTAACATTGTATAGGCCTCAACTGAAGATTTGTTTAGACGAAAGTAGAATGTCAAATACGCATCTTGTTCCTCGCGTGTTACCTCCATTGCAGCGGTAGGCGATACTGAACATGTCAGAATTTGCCTGAAACTCACAGGCGGGAACCAGCAGTAACAACAATGAAACTACTACGGCGTGTTTGTTTAACATTAGGCTAATAAAATATAATAAGATTGAATTTTAGTGCGGAAAGTTATGTACGCAAAAAAATCATGATCATTCTTTATTGAACAGCCCTTGTATTTGGTTTTTGAACACCAATCTCGGTTCGTGGAGGATTCCGTACCAAAAATCAGTTTTACCTCAAGTAGCTCTGCTTTTTTAAAAGAAAATGAAGATGTTATTGTGTCGTAGAATGCTCCTTTTTAGGTGCAATCGATCTTATGGCTCAAATTGAAAACTGTCTATTTGCATGACTGGAAACATTCTTGATTGCTCTTTCCCAGTAGTTGAAATTGGCGATGGAACACCTTTCAGCTGCTTCTCCTTAAGATTTCTAGAAACTATCACCTCGCTTATTTGAAGAGCACGACAAGACCTTTTCCTCACCTGCTTGAAAAGAAAAACTGGTCTATGGCGAGGGCTGTTCAAAAGAATGATCATAATTTTTTACGGTCATAATTTTTCGCACCAAAATTCAATCTGACATTCTGTTAGCTTAATGTAAAACAAACACGCCGTAATAGTATCATTGTTGGTACTCCTGAATGCCTGTGAGAGCCAGGCAAGTTCAGACATGCTCAGTATCGCCTACCACTGTAATGGAGGTAACACGCGAGGAACAATATGCGGCTTTGAAATTCTGCTTTCGTCTCAACAAGTCTTCAGTTGAGGCCTATACAATGCTTCAGGAGGCTTATGGAGAGTCTGTTCTTCCCTATAGAACAGCTCAAAGGTGGTTTAAAATGTTTAAAGAGGGGAGACAATCAATTTTAAAGGAAGGTGGGCCCGGTGCTCCAGTTATTGCTCTTGCTGCTGCCATTGCGAGAGAGGATCGACAAATTACCTTAAGGCCACTTACTGAAATACTGAATATTTCATTGGGTGCCACCCACACGTTGGTGACAGAAACATTACACATGAGACGTGTTTCTGCGCGATGGGTTCCAAGACTGTTGATTCCCGAACAAAAGGACATTCGGATGCAGGTCTGCATGCAGTTAAAGTTGATGTTAGAGGAAGATCTGAAGTTTCTTTCAAACGTAATCACTGCTGATGAAACTTGGCTACATCATTTTGATCCTGAGAGCAAACAGCAAAGCTCAGTGTGGAAATCTCCTTCATCACCAACCCACCAAAAAGCAAAAATGGTTCCTTCTGCAGGGAAAGTTATGGTGATCTCATTCTTTGATATTCATGGAATGGTTTATCAGAAAGTTGTACCTGTACACACATCAGTAACTGGACAATACTACAGGGATGTCCTGGAAACATTGCAACACCACATCAGGCGCAAAGGACCACATTTCCGTGTAGCAGGCACCACGATAATGCGCGGCTGCATATTGCCAATGTTGTTGCTGAATATCTTGAAAAATCAGGGCGAAGTGCGTCCATCACCCTCCCTATAGTCCGGATTTAGCCCCACGTGACCTTTTTCTACGCCCTAACCTGAAGAAACGCCTGCTTAGGAGGCACTATTCATCATCAGAAGCAGTGGTGAAGGCTGCGGAGGCGATTTTGAAGGATCTCTCAAAAATGGTTTATAGCATGTGTTAGAAGACTGGCAGAAAGGCTGTGACAAGTGCATCGCGTTCAGAGGAGACTATTTTGAGAAGGACCATCAAAATTGTGAGGATGAGTAAGCGTACGTTGTCAAAAAGATTGTGATCATATAGAGAAGCATATTCTGACATTATTTAGCCTGGCTGTGGAATTTGAGCTTTGTCTAAATATATGAATACCTCTACCTCCACCTTCAGAACTAGGTAAGTACTTTGATAATAAGGGTTAACAATGTAGACTAACAATGCACAATGCAACTGTATGTCCAAGAAATCTTGGTTTCCCCCATACAACCAAAATAACAACTCTGAGTATGATTCACAGTATAACCAATTTGACCCATTGATTGTGTTTCTGTACTTTCAGTAGGCTTTGCGTTCCTGCGTATCCAGGGTTAAGTACGTCATGTGTTTACATCAAGTTGCCTTCTAAGAGTGGAACGATGACACCTCTGTAGAACGGTGTCTAGCATAAATCGTGATGTTCCGTTATAAAACAAACTCCATATACCACGTCTCCATTATTTATCTAACACTTGGCTAGAAAACGTGAGCAAACAATTGAATGCTATGTGGGCTTCAAATTATATCTGTCCGCTTTGTAATTGCGCAATAATTCCAGCCTGCAGCAGGTGGCGCAAATGTCATTTCCGCCCTAAAATTACAGTAATAAATGCATTATATCGAAACCACGACTCCAATGAATGCAGTGGCATCAATATATGATTGCATATTTATTTACTTGCTGCAACAGGTGCGTACTCAATGCCGGAATTTGTTTTATATCTGCGCACGGGATATTACTTTCTCTATCCAAAAGTTATTATCTGAGATTTCACTGTAAATGCACGTTTTGATGTTTCTTGACCAAGGCCCTACGTCTGTGAAGAGCATTACTGAAAATCCATACGTGAGTTAAACAGCAAACTAGGTTTTAAGTCAATATGCTCCCACAATGCAACACGAAACCTTTCAAGCAATGTTCTCACCCAACCCAAACTACTCTTTACTTGGAATTGTGGTAGAAAATTTGTGTTTTCTCAAGAGTGCCTCAAGGATTGTGATTAAAATTCCATAAGTTTAAGATTCATTCTTGAGAAATGAAATGTTATTGCAGAAAAAATGATCCACACAGAGTGAACCCCCATCTAATGACCAGGGAGTTCCCGAGCTGTCCCTTAAGGGTGCCCGGCGCCCCCCTGGGGCCTTCCATAGGGCAAGACCTAGAGACT
This sequence comes from Mantis religiosa, assembly GCA_030765055.1. NCBI lineage: Eukaryota > Metazoa > Arthropoda > Insecta > Mantodea > Mantidae > Mantis > Mantis religiosa. Next base: position 31,858,670 of record CM060960.1, read on the forward strand.
AAAGTGCCCCCATATCTGGTCCTGTGGACTCAAGACGGTATGGAAGTGGATACGCCACTTACACGTGCCAACCCCAAATGGAAAGGCTACCGATTAACCTATGTAGAGCCGTCTGGTGATATATCACACCTTCTACTAGCTCTGCAGGTTAGTACACGGGAATATATGGCTTCCCTCAACAACCCCGTCCAAAGACGTACAAGATCACCCACGGGTATCGGGAACCACTGCCCCCTCGAGTCCAACCCAATCCGAACAACTCCCTATCAGGGACGGGCTCGAATGTTCAGCCCGAGGTTCCTCTAGTAACGTCAGAGGTAAAGCCTGTTTAGTTGACGCGTGTGCACGTCAGCCTCTGCCTTTGACGAACCCTTATAATCGTTTTATAACCCTCGACCCTCCTTCTCCCAGATCTTTCTGCAAGGTTGCCACCTTACTCGAAAGGTCATGGGTATCGTACGAGCTTTCGTCTAAATGCATTATCTTATGTCCATTACTGCCAAGCTACAATTCTACTGGATTCCATAATAACCCTTATCTTATTCAAAGTGCGGTATTTGAAACCCAGCTACTTTACGAGGCCGCGCAAAGTGCAGTGCCAATAAGGAAAATCACAAATTTCTTGCATATGTGCAACCAATTCGTCTAAGTTGGGCACTCTCCCTTTTGCATAGAATCTATAAATTTCTCGACGAATTAAATTGCATGTGAAATTATCTACTTTAGAGAAACGTTTCCTTTTGTTTTCACACCTGATAGGGCGTCTTTGGTATTCCTTTCGTCACAATATTTCTTACTGTATTTCTGTGAATGCCCAGAATTTATCATCAGGTTCATTGCATGACCCCTTACCAAGATTATTTGTCAGCACATATTTATATGTGTTCGAAACAAGCGCTTGAATTTACTTAGAAACAGTTCCCGTTATAACGTCGTTTTTTGAGACTTCTTCAGTAACATAACTCGGCCCAGTTATTCACACTATTGTCATCACTTTGATTATTTTCACTTGACTGAAAGTTATCTACTACTTCACTTGCATTTACCATTGCATTTGCCTCCCACGGTCTCCACATCGTGACACACAACGAATTTCTGCACGTAATGAAACAGATCAACTGGAAGTTGGAACTTTGGCAACTGAGGCTCCACGTGGAGTAGACATGCGACTGTCACTTCGAGAAAATCAGGGCTGCTATTGGTCCTCAACGACAGTGTTCCATTTCTGAAGTGTGGAGATAGATTTATGACGGTCATTAGTGGGCGGGAGGCTCAGATTACTTTGACTCCGAACTGCACATGCGTTAACTAAGCAGACTTTACCACGAGTGCTAGGGGTCCACAGCGCCCGCACCACTGCAGCTGAAGGGGATGGATCCCCTCCCCTACGGGAGTTCGGTGGAGATAACCACTTTTGAACCGAGCAGAATGGCTCAGAAGGTTTACCTGTGGGTCGCATTCAGAAGGTGAGGGTTCGATTACCTACCAAACCCATGGGCTTTTTTCGGGGGATTTCCCGGGTTGCTTAACGAATGCTGGATACGTCAAATATACCCTCCTAATTTTCGTCCTTCCATTTTATCTCCATTGTCAGTCCACATCATCTCTAATTAGGTGGTAACTTTCGAGGTAAAAGATTGGCGGGTATCTCGGTGGTGCATGGCAGGAAGATACGTTATATAAATTATAAAGCCCTAAATAAAGAGAAATTCCAAATAATAAAGCTGACATGTATGATTCTGAGTTGTTGCCCAATGTCACCGACAGTTTTTAACATCTATGTTAATAAAATAATCCAAAATTATAGACAAAAAATTGACGCAAGCATAAAAGTAGCCCAGGGAAATATTTTAAATATTTTATTATATGTAGATGACGTAGTAATTATATAGGAAACAGAAGATGATCTACGACGTTCAAATACACCACCTTAATTTATGTACAAGTTTTAATATTGAAATATCAATAGAAAAGTAAAAAACAATGGCAAACTGGGGCAAAATACCAATAAGGTCGAAAATAGTCGTTAATGACAAAGTGTTGGAACAAGTATCCTCCTTCAATTATTCAGGGTGTGAAATCAGCAATGAGAAAGATAAAGATAAGAACAAAACATTAATGAGATTTCAAACAATTAGTGGAACAATTCACAAAACCCTAAGAATAAAACAAGATCTGCAACAAGAATACAATTTTATAACACCATGGCGGTCCCAACGTTACTTTATGGATGTGAAATCTGGGCACCTACACAAAGAACAATCAGCAGAATACAAAGTTGCGAAATGAGATTCTTGAGAAGAACAAATGGATGTACAAGAGAGGATATAGTCAGAAATGAAAATATAAGAAATGAATTACAAATGGAAGCTATCACCTCAAGAATGGATAGGTACAGAAGAAGATGGTTTGAACATGTTGGAAGAATGGATGATACAAGACTGCCAAAAGTAGTTTTCCAATATAGTCCTAAAGGAAAGAGGGACGTAGGGAGGCCGAGGAAGAGATGGAAGGAGACACTGTGAAGAAGGAACAGGCGAGAGCCTAATCCATGAAGTGAAGAAGAAGAAGAAGAAGAAGAAGAAGAAGAAGAAGAATGATTCTGAGGTTTTCTCCAAAATGTCTGCACTTTACTACATTTTTTCGCACGTATAGTATTTTTACAATTAGCAGTTATACCTAAATGAAGTGTTCAGTATTTCAGAAAGTTATCTTAAGCTAATTCGTCAATCCTCTGTCACAATGGCAGTAGCAGTGTTGATGTTTTATTCCGTAAGAGCAGTAACCGGAGCACCGGGTCCTCCTTTCTTTGAAATTGATTGTCTCCTCTCTTTAAACATTTTAAACCACCTTCGAGCTGTGCTGTAGGAAAGAGCAGACTCTCCATAAGCCTCCTGTAACATTGTATAGGCCTCAACTGAAGATTTGTTGAGACAAAAGCAGAGTTACAAAGCCGCATATTGTTCCTCGCGTGTTACCTCCATTGCAGCGGTAGACGATACTGAACATGTCTGAACTTACCTGGTTCTCTCAGGAACCAGGAGTACCAACAATGAAACTACTACGGCGAGTTTGTTTCACATTAAGCTAACAGAATATAATAAGATTGAATTTTAGTGCGAAAAATTATGACCGTACCTAATTAGAGCTTTTAATATGATTGTCTGCCTTTCAAACTGAACTTTGCTCACCAAAGGCATTAGTTGTGTGACGCCAACAATATTACTCAATAACATTCCTTTCGGAGGAGATTTTCTAGCACAAACAATGAAGCAGTTTCCTCTTTTATGTGGGCCCTAAGCTATTGTCTCCAATCAGCACGCAATGCTCTGAATTTCTTTTGTGCTGCAGCCTGCCTGATGAATATTATCACGTCTCCGGATGCTCCTTGCAGAGCGCTTTGTGCACTACCCTCAACACATTGCAGTTCCATTCATCTCGTACTCATCATTATAACAGCTCTCCTGGATACCGGGAATTACAGTCATGACGTATTGGTTCCGTAGTTTCGCTCTTTTTCGTCAAAAGCCACATTGCATTGTGCGTGGAATTTAATGGCTATTATATTATTACTTTTCGCATTGTAGAAATGTGGTATGTGATGCAGAATGCGTCCTGATTTCTAAACAGGAACGCCAAGTATTTCATAATTAATGGCAGAGTTGTGCATATATTTAATTATGACAAATGAATTGACCGCTCCTGAATACGGTAAATTAATGGAACCTACAATACAGCAAATATGTCTTTTATGTATTTCGCTACGCACCTTTCGCGTATTTATGTGAGAGCAACCCCCGAAAATATTCAAAATTGTGTAGCATACCGGGTGAGTAAAAAGTATGGAGCTATGGAAGCGTAGAGTCTGACTGAAAAATTCAATGCCATAGCCGGGATTTGAACCACAGATCTTCTGGTTTCCGTCCAGCCGCACTACCATTGTGCTACTATGGCCAACGTGCCGATATGACATTAAATTCTCCAACTTATTTCTCCAAATTCTACGTTTCCACAATTTAGCCTACACACGGCCAGTGTGAAAGAACAATTAATTTCCATTAATTGACCTAATAGTGGTTTACTATAAAGCTCGGGACTTAAAATACTTACAGCATAGTAAGTCGCCATTAAGGTAATTGTCTCATGTGTTTATGAGAACTCCAAAGTGGTTTACCGGGAAAATACGAGTCAGTTGGAGAATTTAATGTCATATCGGCACGTTGGCCATAGTAGCACAATATGAGTGCGGCTGGACGGAAACCAGAAGATCCGTGGTTCAAATCCCGGCTATAGCATTGAATTTTTCAGTCTTTACGTTTCCACAATTTAGCCCACACACGGCCAGTATGAAAGAACAATTAATTCCATTAATTGACCTAATAGTGGTTAACTATAAAACCTGGACCTTAAAGTACTTACAGCATAGTAAGTCGCCATTAAGGTAGTTGTCTCATGTGTTTATGAGAACTCCTAAGTGGTTTACCGGGAAAACACGAGTCATTTGGAGAATTTAATGTCATATCGGCACGTTGTACATAGTAGCACAATGGTAGTACGGCTGGACGGAAACCAGAAGGTCCGTGGTTCAAATCCCGGCTATAGCATTGAATTTTTCAGTCTTTACGTTTCCACAATTTAGCCCACACACGGCCAGTATGAAAGAACAATTAATTCCATTAATTGACCTAATAGTGGTTAACTATAAAACCTGGACCTTAAAGTACTTACAGCATAGTAAGTCGCCATTAAGGTAGTTGTCTCATGTGTTTATGAGAACTCCTAAGTGGTTTACCGGGAAAACACGAGTCATTTGGAGAATTTAATGTCATATCGGCACGTTGTACATAGTAGCACAATGGTAGTACGGCTGGACGGAAACCAGAAGGTCCGTGGTTCAAATCCCGGCTATAGCATTGAATTTTTCAGTCTTTACGTTTCCACAATTTAGCCTACACACGGCCAGTGTGAAATAACAATTAATTCCATTAATTGACCTAATAGTGGTTAACTATAAAGCCCGGACCTTAAAGTACTTACAAATTTAAGTCGCCATTAAGGTAGTTATCTCGTGTGTTTATGAGAACTCCTAAGTGATTTACCGGGAATTTTTCAGTCTGACTCTACGTTTCCACAATTTAGCAAAGAAAGAAAAATTAATTTCCAGTATGGAACTATGTTCATTTTTTTAATTTAGGTCCTCCAATGTTAAAATCATATCGGACTTTAAACGAAATGGGTGAAATTATGCTGAAATGGGCCTGGGGGCCATGGAGCTTGGAGTCATTCGATATTCGTCTTTCAGGATAAGGGAAAACCCCAGAGAAACCTTATCCAGGTAACTCACCCTGACCGAGATTCGAACTCGGGACCTCTTGAACGTGAGGCAGACACGCTACCATCTACACTACAGAGGCGGGCAGGAACAATGGCTGTAACGTCGCTGTTGCAACTCCAATAAGTGATATTTTTTTAGAAAAGCTATAAGATATAAAAATTCCCTCACATTACTATGATTATAAATAAAGGTTGTGAGTTGTTGTTTTGTTTTGCCTGCATTTCTCCAATCCTCAAGTCTTAGAACGTACAAATACCCTTTCAAACCTCAATGTAAGTTTATTAGAAACTTACTGCATTTGTACTGAGCAAAGAAAACGCATTACTACTTCAAATGTTGAAGGTTTTGAATTAAACAATACAGTAGTCAACTTCAATAGGTGGCTTTGGGTTGAACAAATACAGACAAAAGCTAAACTACTTAGGACAACTGTTGGAGAATAAATGACTGCGACTTCTGTCTCCTACTATATATATATATATATATATATATATATATATATATATATATATATATATATACACTCTATGTTTAACCAATGTAACGTCTTTTGTTTTGTTTTGTAATATTGTGTGGAATATAGTTACCAAACACGTTCACGAGTTCCTTTCCCAATATTTAATGTGGTGGGAAAGACTGATTGGCTCCACCAAACGGTGCCTACTTGGACGCTGAAGGACTACGGACTAGTTTAGTCAGCATAGAAGCCGTATTAAACACGGGACCCCTGGTGCAAGACGACGATAATGGCGACGTATTGACTCCAGCACACTTCCATATTGGTGAGCGATTCACCACGATACCCATCCGACCAGAACCAACAAGGAATGATGTTGTATGAGCCTTTAGATTACGCCAAGAAATAGCTGATCACTTCTGGAAACGTTGGAGTAAGGAGTTCCTGCTATTATTACGGAATTTCCACTAGCTTCATCAGCCTCAAGACTATGGTACAAAAATTAGAGTTGGTGTCAGTTCTACTACAAGAGGACACATGCCCAAAAAACATACGGAAGAGAGCGTGTGAGGAGGAGCTACGAGAAGGACATGATGGGCGAATTGGAACCGTTATCCTTCGCATCTCGGATGGAAACCACCTTATACGTCCTGTTCAACTGGTCATCCCCCTCGAGATAGACCAGGGTGTGGCGGATGTTGGAGAATAAATAACTGCGATATTTGTATATACTTTATGTGTAACCACTGTAACGTCTTTAGTTCCCAGGCGACCGCAAAGTGAGATTTGTGGTGGACAACACGGCGCTGGGCGGATTTTCTCCGGAATCTCCGGTTTACACCGTTGCTCCATCTTCATCTCATGTATCATCAGTGTCATCGCCTGCGGTGCCGTATGTAGTAAAAGAGGGCGTTAAACACTACATATTTCACATTTGTAACGTCTTTACCTTTTACAAAGCGCCGCACCCCCACAGACTGCCCCAACTTCAGCTACCGAGGTTGAAGGATAGAGTGGACCAACTCTGTCCAGTACCTAGGTGTTAACTTAGACAGGGGTCTAACTTTTCGCCAAAACATCAGGGACCGATCGGCGAAGGTACAGGGAGCATTTGCTTCCCTGGGGTCAACCTCGATGCCAGTTGGCATGAAGTTATACCTCTTCTAAGCGCTGGTAATCCCGGTTATGCTTTACGCCTGCGAGATCTGGGGTATGGCCGCAGACAGCTGGCTAGCATGGCTCCAACGTGCACAGAATAGAGGGCTTAGGTCTATATATTCTGTGGGACGTTATTTTCTTACCAGGTTGCTTCACGAGGCCTCGAGACTTCCATACGTGGATGATGAAATTAGGCGCCGGGCATCAAAATTATACGCAAGTGTACCCAACCACAGAAGCGCCCTTGTCAGGTCCCTGGGAGATTATGACCCCACTAGACGCCGTTCTAGACAGCAGCGGTTACCCCGCATGGCTTGCGGGCATCCGAGATAACCCAGGAGCTAATCCGAACAACAGCTAAAGCTGAGCTCCACATAATCCTTCCAAGCTGCTTGGCATCAAAATTATTCCCCAAGGTAAAAAACAAATAAAAACACCAAGATGCAAGGTGTTGCATCCTGTCCTTCAACCCCTAGGTACATGTTTGTAGCCTCATAAACAACACCAATATAAAAACCCACATTTCAGCCTACAACATCCCGAAATCTACCTTACCTGCGGTAAAACCCTTAAAGGGTGGACACGCAGCAAAAACCTTCTGGCTATATACAGCCAGCCAGCACCACATGGCATGTCATGGTAACGTCTTTTGTTTTCTTTTGTTTTATTTATTGTTTTATTTGTTCCAATGGTCATATCAGCGACCGTTCTCCTTTGGAACATATCGAAGGTGTTAACTCGTATTCGTTGGGTTTTAATCATTAGATCACGCACACATTCGCAGTCTCATTCATACTTCCAGACTCTGGGGAAGAAAAGGAATTGTATTGGTCGGAGAAAAATCCCCATCCCCCGAAACTGGTCATCTAAAATCCTCCAGTTCTGAATAACTTACATTCTAGTGGCTCTCACCAGCAAACTCAAAGCGTTCTGTTACCAATGACATTGTTGTGCATTCCCACGGCCGGAAATTGAACCCGGGACTTCTAGCACGGCAGGCAGGTGCTCTACCGACTGAACTACGGGGCCAGGCTTTCTAATATCGTGTGGAATAACTCTGAAGTAGTACTCATGAATAGTAAGGCGATTCTCAACGACCTGACAAAGAATGTTCAAGGACTGGCAGAGACGCTATAAAATGTGAATTTAAGTAGGAGGGGACTACTTTGAAAAAGATCATGTAAACATTGAACTGCAGTAAAAAAGTCAACCTCAGTCTTTGTTAATCAGCCTCCGTAGAATTTGTCGTTTTTAAGTTGTTCAGACACAAATACACATCAAGGGCCTCAAAACATGTATTTCGATTTAAACGTCTATATGGAATATTTGGGTGGAATGCATTACCCACTCCACCTGCTGTGTATGCGATAGAATAACGGAGAAAATGCGATAGAACTAAGTTCTGGATCTTAATGGAATGAGTTTCTAATCGAGAGGCATCAACTAGTAGGGTATTTAAGTTTGATTTATGAGTCACTATGTTTACACTCAAACTTCACTTACTTGTTGTTGTAAAATTGAAACGTTTTCAAGATCATTGGATCTCATCCTCAGCTGTTTGGTGACTAAATGAACCTTCTTCTTCTTCCTCTACTACGGAGCTCCGATCACTCTGCCATCTGGTGTTAGGGGCACTAAGTTTTAATACTTCATTTTAATGCCGGGATTTCAAAATTTATAACTTTATCACGGTTTTTGTTTATGAATATTTTTCCCCAAATATCCAATTCTATGGGTGTACTTAAAGATTTTAACAGTTTAATGTTGTGGTCAATGTTGTAGTTTTCTGTCCAAAAATGGTGTGAAACTGCAGATTTTTCTGTTTGTTTCAACTTAATGTTCCTTTGGTGTTCTTTTTGCCTGGTTAACAAGTTTCTCTTAGTTTTTCCTATGTAGCTTTTTCACAGGTTTCACAATTAATCTGATAAATTCCTGATTTCAAATTGTTGGGGATTTTATTTATCAGTGGTTTATTTAGCAGGTTCCTCAGACTGAATTTGTTTTGGGGTGCTAGTTTTAAGTTTAGTCTTTTGAAGATTCGTTCAAATTTTCTAAAAGCCCATGGATGGTAGGTGAATTTTATATATTGCCAATTTGTGTTTTTAAGTGGTGTGAGAGTGGTATTTTTTTATATTATCTTCAGTTTTTCTTTTCTCTTCATCATGTTCCTTATGGTGGCTGGGTTGAATCCATTTAATACCGCTATGTCTTTTATGTGTTGTTCTTTCAAAAATTCATCCTTACTTAGTGGGATGTTGTATAGCCGGCGAATTAGACTTCTAAAGGCAGCTAGTTGATGTGAAACTGGGTTGTATTCATTTTTCTTTTTGTAATTATCTATATGTGTGGGCTTCCTGTATATTCCAAAATCTACACCATGACGATTTCTAGTTATCTTGAGGTCCAAAAAGGGTAGGGTGTTGTCTCTTTCTACTTCCATAGTAAATTGAATGTGATTATCTTGCAGGTTTAGTAATTTTAGAGAATCTTCTCTAAGTTTTTCCGGAATGATAGCAAAAACATCATCAACATATCTCTGCCAAAATTTATAAATCTGTTGGAAGGCCTTTACTATGTGTGTTTCGAATGATCTTGAAAACGTTTCAATTATACAAGTAAGTGAAGTTTGAGTGTAAACATAGTGACTCATAAATCAAAGTTAAATATGAAGAATACTTCACTGTTAATAATGCTTCTGCTTTTAATATTTATAGTAGGGTATTGTCAAGATATTGGATTGTATATAAAATTAGGCAACAACAAAGCAGCTGACATGTAAGAAGGGGAGAAAAGAAAAATCAAGAAGGACTTGCCAAGAAGTTCAATCATAAAAAGATGAGCTAAAGGATATCAAAGTGAAAGGCTTATACTTTCGTGAAGAAAATCCATTAATATTCTGTAAGATAAAAGTAATAGTACCATCGGGAAACTGCCTTAGAAGAGAAACTTTCACAGAAGCCTCAAATGATTCACTTCCCGATAAAAACGTATTCACGAGTTTTCATAGGTTATTTTTCAGTGAATGTTGGGTATGACACTTGTGAGTGAAATACAGTACTTCGGTCAATTTACCAGATGTAAAAAATTATGTCATAACTTTTCGCACTAAAATTCAGTCTTATTTGTGTTGATAAATGACGTCATTTCTGTTGTAAAATCGGCGACCACGCAACGGGTTGTTTATTTACGGGAACAAGAAAGTCACTTAGTGCGAGATCGGGCGAATAAGGCTGACGCTATAAGGTCTGAAAGCCACATTCACTTGTTTTGTCAACTGCAACTTTAGGTGAATGAGCTGGTGCATTGTCAGACAGAAGACGAACAACTTTGGAAAGCATATCACGTCGTTTCTTAATCAGAGCTGCTTGTAACTTGTCCAGAAGATTGCAGTAGTATCTTCCAGTGATGGTGTGACCCTTAGTAAAATAATCTGTAAGGAAGACTCCACGACAGTCTCAGAAAACTGAAAAAAATGACCTTATCAGCTGAATTTTGCACCTTGGCCTTTTTGGGAGGGGGGAATCGGCATGTTTCCATTCCATGCTCATGGTTTTTTCTCTCTGGATCATGCTGACAGTTCCAGTATTCATCCATGGTTACCGGACGATCAAAACAATCATGTTCATCCTATTCCAGCAACATCAACATCTGCCTTCAGAGTCACGCCGTGTTTGCTTTTGGAAAGGGGTTAGCTAACGTGGAACCCACCGTGCAGACACCTTAGACATGTGCAGTTCGTCATGAATAATTTTCCACACACTACCATACCTAAGATGTGTCTCATTCATGATCATTTGGATCGTTGCTCGTCTGTCTTCCAGTATTAAACACTCCACTTTGTTCACTGTGACAGCTGACGGTCTACCAGCTCTTGGCTCATCTGTCAGGGACATGTGACCAGTTTGAAAATTCCTTTTCCACCTCACAATAGTGTCATACGATGGGAAATCATTTCCATAAACAGCCGTTATCTCATCATGGATTTCCCGGGAAGTTTTTATCTTCAAATGCAGGAAATTGATCACACTACGAGCCTCAATTTTCTCCATCTTACATCTCAGTCACTTCTGACACTCACTGTAGGAAAAGAAAAGGACTCAAATCACTCAACACCCCTCGTATGTGCATTCAGCTTCTTATATAGTCTTTTGTTTTCCCTTGTTCCATTTATACCCTGCCTTTAACTCCAATGGCCGTTCTCCTTTGGAACATACCGAAGGTCTTTAACTCGAATTCTTTAGGTTTTAATCATTAGATTACGCACTCATTCACACTCTCATTCATACTTCCAGGTGCTCTACCGACTGATTTTTATTTTTTTAATTTATTTTATTTATTTGGGAAAACAGGAATAAAGGTATAGGAAAAACCAACAACAGGGTATATTGGGTATCTGGACAGGAAGAAGGACGGGGCATGGGAGGGATGTTGTTCTGAAGTGATTCTATTTATTGTGGCCTGTGGTGCTATTTTAGTTTGGACTGTTGAGGCGAAGTTGATGGCCGGTACCGCCGAAGCAACCCGGCTGTTCGTGGGTGGATACTAGGGTTTGCGGAAAATCCGCTTGTGGTGATCAGGTAGCAGCCATGATCCAGGGGACCCTGACTGCGACCTGTGAACTGTGGTGACTATTCAATTTTAACTTTGGCGAAATGTGCAACCACCAGGGTCGCAGTGTTTGGTGGTGCAACCGATGCCTTCAAGGGCTCGGATTCATGGAGGGTTGCGGCGAGGCAGGTCCTGTGGCGGCGGCGTCCAATGGGCGCGAGAGTCTCTGTGAGGCTGGGCGTGTGGCGGCGGTGCTCCGTTGTCTCGAGCGAGGGTTCTCCGGAGGTCATCAATGATCTGCGTGATGTAGCCCTGGTGTGTACGGAGGGCTTCCTCAAGCTTCCTGCTTGGCGCTCGGGTGTCGTTGAAAGCCGACGATCTTCTCGAGCTTGGCCTTGCAGTAGTCTAAGGCCTCGGAGGTGGCGCTGGCGTCTTCCTGAGTAGCGCTTTGCGGGGCTTGGGTGGCTTCTCTGACATCATCCAACGTCTGACGCAGGGCTTCCTCCCATGTAGCTATACGCGCCGTCAGCTTCTCGATGGATGCCTGCAGGTCTGTGAGTGTGGCGGTGACGGTGTGCAGAAGTTCTCGGTGCTCGGCGCTGGTCTGCGTCCCCTGGTGCTGAATGGTGATTTGTGCGTATGTGCGGTGTTGTGTCTGCTGCGGGAAGGGGCGTGAAGTAGGAGGGTGAGGCTGGTGTTGAGGAGGAAGTGGAGTATGAAGGTGAGGCTGGTGTTGGCGGTTAGAGGTTCGGCGTTGTTGTTTGGGATTTAGGGGGCACGAAGCTTGTCCCGTGAAGTGGCCTGCGGTGTTGCAGGTGGCACAGTAGAGGAGACGGCGCGACAGGTCGATCCCTTGCAGACTGCAGTGAGGCACGCTGCTCCACAGTAGTGGCAACGAGGCTTCTCACTGCAGGTGACGGTGGTGTGTCCGTATTGGCAGCAGCGGCGGCATGGAGTGGTGCGGCCCCCCCAAGCTGGCTTCAATTGGGAGCACCTGCCCGAAGGCAGGGAGCCCGTCTCTCAGCGCAGCACTGTAGTCCGCTTCGTCAAGGAATTTCAGTCTCACAAGGGGTGAAAGTTCCATGTGAGTGGTGATGTTGGATGCCTTCACCAGGGAAGGCCAGCGGAGTCGGGCGGTGCTGAGGATGAATGCCTCAAGCAGTTAGACTGAGCTACGGGGTCAGCCTTATATAGTCTTGTTATGATTGGTAGCCATGCCTTATCAGCTATTGCGGGACACGTCTATTAAAGGAGAGTGTACTAAGAGGAACACGCAGTGAGCGCCCAGGTTAGCGAAATAAAGTTTGAATGGTATTCATTAAATACATCGTATGCCAGTACTTTACAAGGAAAACATAAACAGTATAGACCTTCTTGTCAACTTTAAATAAATCTTTTTATCCAGTATTTTACTATAACATCACTTTTATGCACAGCCATTGCAATTACTGTAACAATGCAACTAGGCTCCCACATAGCCACGATACGTCCAAGAGTAATTAAGCTAATATACTGCATACCTGGTTTAGAGACAATGAACCTGTTTTGGTTTCATTTACCATTTATTTCCCTTTTATTGCTATGTTATTAAGCCACCACGCTCTGTGATAGGTAACGTAAAAGACGTCTCGAATACCCCAGAAAATATACAAAATCGGCCAACTATTTTCTTTGGTGTAAAGTATACAAGTGTAAAGAATGTCATCTAAGTGTAAAACAGCAGTTTTGTAATGTGTTGCTGTTTCGTTTGTTTGCAGTATCCGTTGTCTTTATTTGATATGATATGATACATTTTTGTGCATATTCCAAAATTTTACAATTTACTTTAGGCTACATTTATTTGCTTTTACGTTGTTACCTTGGCTTACATGACACCCTGGTCTTCTACTCTGCCAGGTAGCTCTTAACCTCCATACCTCCTTGATTACTTAACTAGCCCTTTCTTCCCTCTCCTCTTCCTTTCTTACATCTTTTACATTTCTGGTCCATTTTTCTTTTACTTTCTGCAAGAACTCACCAATACTTCTTTTCCTCCCTGCCCGTTAACATTTTTATAGCTACTATCCTCTTCTGTACTTTCTCCCAGTTTTCCTCCCAAACCTTTTTTCTCCATAGCGTAACCTGCTCGCATTCTGTTACATAGTGTTCTATGCTTTCTTTCTCCCACAATTCACAAATTCCCTTTTCCCTACCTCGTATCCCTCTTAGAAATATTATTGCTGTTCGCATCCAAGCTAACCCTTCTCTCTCTTGTCTATTGCAGTAATCTACATATGCTTCTCGTCCCCCATTTCTTTTTATTTGCTTGTAAAATTGTAATGACTTCATATTTTCTAGACTTCTCCATATTGCCTCTCTTTCTATATCCTCTATTCTGCATTTTACAAATTTACCCACATCACTTGTATTCCTTTCCTCTAATCTCCATATATCTCCCATTCCTATTTTTTCCACAGTTCCTCCTATCTCTGCCCACCAGCTATTTGAGTTCTCTAACCTTTTTTGCTATCTCATGCTATCTCATAATTTCCCCTTCTTCTTTAACCAAGCACCTATACCAAAATTGTATTATTCTTTCTATTATTATTCCATTTCTTCTTGTCTTTCCTAATTCTACTAAAGCTACTTCCCGAAGTGCTGATCTTGGTAAACCTAGTAGCTCTTTACAAAACCTTCTGTAGTTTTGGCCCACCGTTTTATTTACCTCTGCGCCCCCCCCCCAGATCTCCACTGCATACAACATTTTGGATTCAACTAGTGCTTCGTACATTCTTTCTAATTACTTGGTTGTCATTTCTAGTTTATATTTGTATATTCTTATTCCATTCTTTGCCGCCCTTCCTTTTTCTTCAATTTTTCTCCTGTGAGCACTCCACTTTCCATTGTTATTCAACCTCACTCCTAAGTATTCAAATTCATTGACCACTTCTACCCTTTTGCCATTTAGTACCCACTTTACATCTTTTTTTAGTTTAACTCCCTTCTTGAAGTCCAATATTTGGACTTATTTATGTTTATTTTTATTCCCCACTCTTCACAGAATTTCTGGATTTCATTTATTGCCTTCTGCAATCCTACTTCCGTTATAGATCCTACCATTAAGTCCAGGAATTTCTTTGTTTACTATTACCGGACAGTGCTGATTTCCTTCTTTAACTTTGTCTATTATATCATCTATAAATAAGTTAAATAAAATTGTACTCATTTTGCATCCTTGTCCTAGGCCTATTTTTGTTCTGTCATCTCTATAATTACATTTTTCCCCACCTTATTCAAAACTCCACCTCTTCATAGATTTTCTCTACTTCTCCTTGTCTTTATTTGCGAAACTTCCTGCAGCTCGTTTATTTGCGAAACTCCCTGTAGCTCGTAGGGTCACCAATATACAGTTAAGTGCTTTCATATGTGTGAGTGAGTGAATGTGTGATAGGATCAAGTTGCAGTGCCTGCCTGCTCGTGGTGACCCCACTTCAATATTAGATGAGAGAGTCTGCAGCCATGATGGTAGCAGCTCTCAGTAAAAGAGATGCGCTGTGTTTCTCAGATACCTGCACAGCTTTGTGTTGAACATACTCTGAGATCGCCAGAGATATCATTTCCATTATACATATAACGTGCTCAAAAGTCGTCTACAGGTTAACACTCTCTGGTAACCTTCATTTCTCTAAATGCATCCAGTGAACACAATTTTGAACTAATCTCTCTGACTTTCCCTAATCACTACTGTACAAAAGGCTCATTGTTCTATGTACTTCATGCTAATTAATATATACCATCATAGAAAAACTTGAATGGCATATCCCGTTAGAGGTACAATGGCAATAGAACATAGGCTTAAGCGACAGTCCTGTGAAACAACAGCACATAGCTAAAAAAATGTGCGCACAAACATTTTATTTTATATAAATTGCGTATTTTAATATAGCTTATTTGTATGCAGTAATAATACCTACCTAAAACGATCACTGATCACTGAAGGTCAATCCACCTGAACGCTTTATCCACAGTCTGATTTTTAAAAGAAGATACGTGAAGGTCATCTGTTTCTCCACGTGAGTAGTGCAATGTTGTCCACCAGTTCCCCTTTCCTTATCTTCTCTACACTCGAAACATACGCGGGCTGTTCAATAAAGAATGATCTTACAGAAGATCTTGTTGTGAGAGCTAATCCAGTGGTAGACGACTCCTGATGCGGGTTGGGAAGCTGGATTTTCTGCCAAGGGAAGAGTGAGTGGCTTCTGAGACGTGTTTTAGGTTGCAGTAGAACTTTTCGGCTTGTGAATAAATTGACTGTTGAATTTTGTTGATTCTAGTTTCTCTATGTAGTTGACTATTTCTGACAAACCCTGGTGTATTTGTTGAGATTCGTAATCCTTTGCTTGGAAATGTCTGGATACGTTTGATCTCGGAAGGACTTGTCCCTCCCCAGACTGAGCCGGCGTATAATAGGAGTGGTCTTAATAAAGTCGTATAAAGTAGTATTCAGTTTTTTTAATTTAAGTGAAGATCTTTTGTTGAGAAAAGGGTAGAGCTTAGCCTGTCTTGCTAGAGCTAGTTTGAGTTTGTCACTTATGTGTGGTCTTCATGCGAGTCGTCGATACACAAGTACGCCAAGGTATTTAAATGTTTCAGTCTCAGTTTTCCAGGGTATAGGTTTCACTGGGAGTGTTACTGGTGGAGGATAGCCCGGTCTGCATTGTGTAAAGGTCATTGCTTCACATTTTTTGCTGGTTGAGCGAAATACACCAGTTATCAAGCCAGGGTATAATTAAGTTTAAGGCCTCTTGATGATGATTTCTGACGGTGTGGACATCGCGATGTGTTGCGAAGATTGCTGTATCATCCGCATACATAGATATTTCGACTTGATAACAAATTACAAACGTTATTTAATGAAATATGGCAAGTGAAATATCTTTGAATATCTTTGGAATATCTTTGTGCTTTGTAATGCTTTTGTTTGTTGAAAATGAAAGAAGGTATATGTGTTCCGTAAACTTTCACGTGTATACTTTTATATTTCGTTACTATCTAGGCCCATTATCACTTTTGTTTGTTTTATTGGCCTTTAAACCTTCCTTGGACTTAAACGAATATTTTAAAATCAAAATTAGACAAATCGGTTCAGCCGTCCACATATTGTGACTTTGTGGGTTCGTAGCAGCAAAATTACATCACATATCAAAACACAATTTTCCAAGGTCGATGACAGTAACAAACAGCTTTCAGTTTACAACACTCTCAGCTGTTCTCTGCTTACCTCTCGCGACTCACTCACTCTTGGCGAGTTGGTACTTCCTTAAGTACCTCATTCCTAAATTCGAGATATTTCCAGAACAACAAAGAAACCGAATAATCAAGATATTACCTGAAATTTCCATTTATTTCAGTTTGTTTGTTTCGGTAAGTCATTTATCTCAAACGCTATGTTTATCTGCTTATGCAAGCTCGTTATCTACGTGAAACATATCCGTCTGTTGTCTTTATATGCAGTCTCTCTTGGTTACCCAAACTGCGCTTCTCTCTCGGCACCGAAACTTCCGTATTTTTTTGCCACGACAGTATATATTTATTTGTGAAAAGCAGTGGCGGCTGGTGGGTTAAATTATTGGTGGTGCACAAATGAAAAATAAAATACAGAGTAGTAATGACTCACCCATTTATACAGATTCTCTGCTCTACTCTCCTTAGACCTGGCAAATCTATCGATAACTTTTGCGTTGAAGTCGCTGATCTTCATAACAAAATCTCTCTCAATTGAAAGCATTGCTAATGCTGACAATCGGTCCTGTGACATTGTGTTCCTAAGGAAAGTTTTTATTCTTTTTAAAGTTGAGAAACAGCATTCTGCTTCAGCGGTAGACATTGGCATAGTTAACAGTACTCGGAGGAGTTTGACATATTCGCTGAATGTAGCACATAAATTGTTTTCCTTAATGAAGTCCATCAAGCACAAAGCGCCGGACATTCCACGAAATTCCTCTCGACTGTAAATTACAGTCAGTTCTCTACGAATTTTTGTTCCAATGATAAAAGGATAGAACCTTATTGTTTCTCTAAGGGAATCCTCTGGAAATGTCTTAGAAATTTTCTTGATGAAACAAAGTTGAGGCTACCAGATGCCCCGTGAAGCTAAATCTGTCCTTTGCTTCTCTAAGAATGTCACATACTTCAAGAGCTTCTCTTCTTTTCACATCATGATCTTCTATTCTTCTCCTCTTAATTGCAGTTTCTTCGCGTTCCTCGATATCCACGCTATTTCTTACCTTTTGCACTTCCCTTTCAAATGCGTTTAGCTGGGCGATGGCAAATGTTGCATTGCAGTCTCGTTTCTGCAGCTGATTGTACAAAATGTCCACATGTGGTATGATCTTGTAGAAGAAAGACAGCCAGAATACAAAATTATAATCTTTCAAAGTGGCCATAAACCCAGAAGCCTGAACAAGTGTGGCGTTGTTGTTTAACAGAGCTCTCTTCTGAATAACCTCCATGCATTTAATTAAATTCTCCCTGTGTTCGAAAAGCAGAGCACACAGAAGCTAAGTCTGAAGGTCACGCTATAGTGGTTGCTAAGAGTAGGAGGAGCTAGGTTTATAAACCTCCATTTAAGCAATGTATAAGAAGCCACTCCCATCTCTTCAACTTCCCGCAACCCCCTCAGAGAGCCTACATTTGTGCGAAATCTAAGGTTAACTTTTCGCTGCAAACCTGTGGCTCCTACAGCTAATCACTGTTTATTCCGACTTCTGCGGTCATGGGCAGCTACAGACGATAAGCGTAATTGAAACATGTTTGTAGATAAAACAATGCAAACAAGTACAGCTTTAATGTGCAAAATGCACCTGTTGTATATTCAGAATCAGTGGGTGTAGCGCAAACCTGTAACCTTATGGAGGAACCGCCCCTGGTGAAAAGTATAAGTATATGAATATCTCAGGAATACTTCAGTTCACAATAAAAAATAAAAAAAAAACAGTTGACATAAATGGATACATAAAGAGCCCTGCAGTTTTGGTGTAGTGAGATCTTGCATATTTCTTAAAGTTTTTGAGTTATGCAAACAACACTTTTGTTAAATTAAAGAAGAATCCCTTAAAAGTATCATATTGTAACTAAAATTGTTGGAACCATTTTTAGGAGTACCAAAAGATTCGACATATCTTCCATGTAAATGGTTTTCTGTGGTGTGGGGGTTCTCTCAAAAATCTTCTTGTCACATACTTTAAGGATGTTGAAATTAAATACCAGATTTGGTGAATAACCACATTTTTGTTTCTTGATTACTGTGCTCACAAATACATATACACAAACGAAACTTTTTCTAAAATTGAATTGGGTGTTACAAAGCATGCGTTTCCGAATGAACATTTGCTATTAAATTCTTGGATGAAATATAATTGCTCTCATTAGTGTACGTACGTAATATCTTTGAATAATTACTTGAGGATCACTGATAGCCCGCCTCGGTAGCGTGGTGGTAGCGTGTCTGTCTCACGTTCAAGAGGTCCCGAGTTTGAATCTTTGTTAGGGTGAGTTACCTGGATAAGGTTTTTCCGGGGTTTTCCCTTGTCCTGAAAGACGAATATCAGGTAACTCTAAGCTCCATGGACCCCGTACTCATTTGAGCATGAATTCACCCATTTCATTCATCGTCCGATATGACTACGTTGGACGACGTAAATTACAAAACAAACAGACTACTGGTACTTTGGCTAATGAGATATCAGTAGAAGTGATGGTTCAATTCGGACCTTGTGGCATACCTGTTGTAAGCATAATCAATCCTCCCTCTCTCCCTTCCCGAAGGGAATTTGGTGCAATACTCATGCAACATAGCTCTGTTACTAAGTCGCAATCGCTTGGGAAAGCGGATTGACAACGTAATGCAATGCAACAGGCAACTGTGTTCCATTCACAACGAGGAATGTATCCCATTGCCGTATCGAGTAAGGTTAGGCACAAATTAGATAGATCATTTACGTGAATAACACTCGACAATACTCAACAATGGAAATTAATTGTCAGCCGTGTGTAGGCTTAAGTATTGAAATGTAGAGTCAGATTGAAAAATTCAATGCCATAGCTGGGATTTGAGCCATGGGTTTCCCGGTCTCCGTCTGGTTGGTATTAGCCACTGAGCTACCAGAGCAACGTGCCAGCATGACACTAAATTCTCTGTATTTCATTGTATCTTTGTGAGAACTCCTATAGAAAAATACGAGTCAGTTGAAGAATGTCATGCTGGCCATGGTAGCTCAATGGTTAAGAGCACCTGGATAAAGATCGGGAGACTCGTGGTTCACATCCCGGCTACGGCATTGAATTTTTCAGTCTTTATCTATCTTTCCAAACCTTGCCCTTCACATGGGATTGGGATTGGTATTTCATTACGGAGGGGATTCGGTACCTAGACCACCTCCCGTAGGGGAGGGGATCCCTCCCCTTCAGCTGTTTTAGTGCAAGCGCTGCGGACCCTTCGCACTCGTGGTACCTCTGAAGTTATTAGATGAACTTCGGGCCGAACTGCTGAGCCTCTCCCTGCTAGGGAGTTGTTAGGATTGGGTTGGACTCGGGTGTGTGTGTAGTGTTTAACGCCCGCTTTTACTGCATACGGCACCGCAGGCTCTGAAACTGATGATACATGAGATGAAGATGGAGCACCGATGGAATAAGAGGGCGGGGGAACCGGAGGTCCCGAAGAAAACCCGCCCCAGCGCCGTGTTGTCCACCACGAATCTCACTTTCCGGTCGCCTGGGATTGAACCCGGGCCGCCTTGGTGAGAGCCAAGCGGTCTAACCACTGAGGCACAGCGCGGCCTTGGACTCGGGGAGCAGTGTTTCCCGATACCCGTGGGAGATCGGGTACGTCTCCGGACGGGGTTGATGGAAGCCGCGTACTAGCCAGCATAGCTAGTAGAAGGTGTGCTAGATCACCAGACGGCCCTACCGAGGTTGTTCGGTAGCCTTCCATTTTGACACATACGCGCGTAAGGGTTAGCCTTGCCTTTTTGGTGTTGCCGCGCGTAAGTTGCGTACCCACTTCCATCCCGTCTTGAGTCCACAGGATCAGATGGGGGCGGGCTTGGTAAAGTAATAAGGTCTTGCCCTACGGAAAGCCCCGCGGAGGTCAAATGCTTCGGCTGCCTCGCTCTGAGGGAACCCAAGCGCCTCCTAACGTCAGCATTGACGAGAAAGGGAGAAAAAATGTATTATTATTATCATTATCATCATCATTATCATTTCTACTACTAACGGAGTATGGCCTCAAGGCGTTTTTTTCTTTTGTAATTTACGTCCTCCAACGTTAAGTCATATTGCACACTGAATAAAATGACTGAAATGATGATCAAATGAGCCCAGGATTCATGGAGCTTGAGTTACCCGACATTCTTCTTTCAGGATAAGGGAAAACCCCGGATAAACCTTATCTAGCCCTGGCAGAGATTCCAACTTGGTACCTCCTGAACGTGAGGCGGACACGCTACCATCTACGCTACCGAGACGGGCGTCAAGGAGTATGTATGTTAATATCCTATGGTCAATAGTGAAACCCACTGCAGGAGCTTCCTGGTGATCTTTCGAAGCTCAGGCTGACGTTTGACAATGAGCTGCTGAGGACGAGGGTCAAGCAGTAAATGTTTGATAGGGCAGCAGTCTAATGGAACACTGACTGGACGTGAATTATTGAGCACACCGTCCTCCCACAAGGGAGCCTTGTGCGTCAACTCAGTGCCTCTTTTGTGTTTAATCTGACACATCACGCCGATCGGTATTTTGTGAATTAGACCATGTATTTCTCTTTTGCTTGCCTTATGAATATCCTCCTTCAACTTTACCTTTCTCCACCTAATCGATTGGTTGTCTTCTGCATTCCAGCCAAAAATCCGATACCAAGATCTCACCGAAAATCGTGTTTTGTTCCCCTCTGAGTACCTAAATCAGCATTTTTACATTCTCTCCTACGTAACCGTGCAGCAGGCGAGTAACTCCAGTAACGTATTGACTCCCTACTCCACAAATTCCCTTCCTTCCGCTTCTCATTTCACTCCCATGTCATCTTTCAATTGTAGGTAGTTCTATGGGATGCTGACAGATGACGCAGTTGCTTGCACTATATAAACCTTCTTCCCTAGAAATTCCTATAAGTTACTGCCGAGACCACGAAGATCACTTTGTCACTGTCTCTGTGTGTGGTGCACAGGTTGACGATCTCTTAACTCTTAAAGGCTTGAGTGCATCTCTGAGCTTCGCTGACTCCGCCCTTAGTCGACCTGTGGTCCCCCTTCGCCTCATTCTCGTTCCCTAGGAGAGGCTGCTAAACCTCAACTTTTGACTACATTTGTCGCTACTTTGGCTTAAATGACACCCTGGTCTTCTGCTCTGCCAAGTAGCTCTTAACCTCCATGCCTCCTTGTTACCTAATTAGTCCCATTATTTCCCCTCATTTTTCTTTCTTATATTCTTTACATTTCTGAACCATTTTTCTTTTAATTTCTGCAAGAACTCACCAATACTTCTTATTTTTTTTCCTTCTTTCCCGTTAAGATTCTTAGAGCTACTATCCTCTTCTCTAACTTCTCCCATTTTGCCTCCCTGGCCTTTTTTCTCCACATTGCAACCTCCTCGAATTCTGTTAAATAGTGTTCTATGCTCTCTTTTCCTCCACACAATTCACAAATTCAATTTTCCCTACCTCTTATCCCTCTTAGATATATTGTTCCTCTTCTCATCCAAGCTAACCCTTCTCTCTCTTACCTATTGCAGTAATCTACATATGCTTCTCGTCCCCAATTTCTCTTTATTTGCTCGTAAAATTGTAATGATATCATATTTTCTAGACTTCCCCATATTTCCTGTCTTTCTATATCTTCTATTCTGCATTTTACCAATTTACCCACATCGCTTGCATTCCTTTCCTCTTAATTTCCATATATCTCCCATTAGATCCTTGTTGACTAGCAGTGGGTCGGTATGTCCCATCTCCCTTCTTTCAATCTCAACGAAGCGGAACATTCAGGCTCCCATTCGGGGTGTTACTGTTTCGCTCGCCGCCGAATTTCGTCTTGAGTGACTTCCACTTTGTAAAGGTTTCTATCCAGGCGTTGCTGCTGTAAGATTTCCTCGCTCAAACATGTGGAGGAGCTACTAGAGTATGCTAGGCAGCATGCAGGATGTATTCTACCTGGAATAGTTAGGGACCGCGTCCATGCTTCTGCCCTATACACAGATCTGGTCGTTCTTCTGTTACCTCCCGTCGTCCCTTCCTTCCTAGAATAACAGCAAAAGCGCGTATGGACTTAGGGACTAAATTTGGTGCTCTGCCGCGGATATGGGCGCCAATCCGTTGTATGTACCTTCATCTTTACCTTCTCTTCCACATAATGAAGTAAGAGATTTCACCTAAACTTTTATGTGAAATTCGCAAATGTGTCTATATGTCAACATTGCAATCAAAAGCGAAAAGTAGGTGATATACAACATTTACCAAAGTTCAGCGTGTTTCAAGAATGTGACGTTCCAAACTAGCCTTCTTATGGAACGTTTTTCAATCATTTTGCCTTACTGAAAAATGGCGAAAGATTTTGATTATTATACTATATATTTAATATAGGTGGTCCGAAAATTTGCGACCAAATAAAGGTACAAGAATACATTTTCAATTTCTTTTATTTTGTTCAACATAGTCTCCTTGTAACTCTACACTCTTCTCCCAGCGATGCTCCCATCTCTGTAACACGTCCAAATAGTACTCGGCGTTTTTCAACATAGTCTCCTTGTAACTCTACATACTTCTCCCAGCGATGCTCCCATCTCTATAACACGTCCAAATAGTACTCGGCGTTTTTCAACATAGTCTCCTTGTAACTCTACACACTTCTCCCAGCGATGCTCCCATCTCTGTAACCCGTCCAAATAGTACTCGGCGTTTTTCAACATAGTCTCCTTGTAACTCTACACACTTCTCCCAGCGATGCTCCCATCTCTGTAACCCGTCCAAATAGTACTCGGCGTTTTTCAACATAGTCTCCTTGTAACTCTACACACTTCTCCCAGCGATGCTCCCATCTCTGTAACCCGTCCAAATAGTACTCGGCGTTTTTCAACATAGTCTCCTTGTAACTCTACACACTTCTCCCAGCGATGTTCCCATCTCTGTAACACGTCCAAATAGTACTCGGCGTTTTTCAACATAGTCTCCTTGTAACTCTACACACTTCTCCCAGCAATGCGCCCATCGCTGTAACACGTCCAAATAGTACTCGGCGTTTTTCAACATAGTCTCCTTGTAACTCTACACACTTGTCCCAGCGATGCTCCCATCTCTGTAACCCGTCCAAATAGTACTCGGCGTTTTTCAACATAGTCTCCTTGTAACTCTACACACTTCTGCCAGCGATGTTCCCATCTCTGTAACACGTCCAAATAGTACTCGGCGTTTTTCAACATAGTCTCCTTGTAACTCTACACACTTCTCCCAGCAATGCGCCCATCGCTGTAACACGTCCAAATAGTACTCGGCGTTTTTCAACATAGTCTCCTTGTAACTCTACACACTGCTCCCAGCGATGCTCCCATCTCTGTAACCCGTCCATATAGTACTCGGCGTTTTTCAACATAGTCTCCTTGTAGCTCTACACACTTCTCCCAGCAATGCTCCCATCTCTGTAACACGTCCAAATAGTACTCGGCGTTTTTCAACATAGTCTCCTTGTAACTCTACACACTTCTCCCAGCAATGCTCCCATCTCTGTAACACGTCCAAATAGTACTCGACGTTTTTCAACATAGTCTCCTTGTAACTCTACACACTTCTCCCAGCAATGCTCCCATCTCTGTAACACGTCCAAATAGTACTCGGAGTTTTTCAACATAGTCTCCTTGTAACTCTACACACTTCTCCCAGCGATGCTTCCATCTCTGTAACACGTCCAAATAGTACTCGACGTTTTTTCAACATAGTCTCCTTGTAACTATACACACTTCTCCTAGCGATGCTTTCATCTCTGTAACCCGTCCAAATAGTACTCGGCGTTTTTCAACATAGTCTCCTTGTAACTCTACACACTGTACCCAGCGATGCTCCCATCTCTGTAACCCGTCCAAATAGTACTCGGCGTTTTTCAACATAGTCTCCTTGTAACTCTACACACTGCTCCCAGCAATGCTCCCATCGCTGTAACACGTCCAAATAGTACTCGGCGTTTTTCAACATAGTCTCCTTGTAACTCTACACACTTCTCCCAGCAATGCTCCCATCTCTGTAACCCGTCCAAATAGTACTCGACGTTTTTCAACATAGTCTCCTTGTAACTCTACACACTGCTCCCAGCGATGCTCCCATCTGTGTAACCCGTCCAAATAGTACTCGGCGTTTTTCAACATAGTCTCCTTGTAACTCTACACACTTCTCCCAGCAATGCTCCCATCTCTGTAACACGTCCAAATAGTACTCGGCGTTTTTCAACATAGTCTCCTTGTAACGCTACACACTTCTCCCGGCGATGCTCCCATCTCTGTAACCCGTCCAAATAGTACTCGGTGTTTTTCAACATAGTCTCCTTGTAACTCTACACACTTCTCCCAGCAATGCTCCCATCGCTGTAACACGTCCAAATAGTACTCGGCGTTTTTCAACATAGTCTCCTTGTAACTCTACACACTTCTCCCAGCAATGCTCCCATCTCTGTAACACGTCCAAATAGTACTCGACGTTTTTCAACATAGTCTCCTTGTAACTCTACACACTTCTCCCAGCAATGCTCCCATCTCTGTAACCCGTCCAAATAGTACTCGACGTTTTTCAACATAGTCTCCTTGTAACTCTACACACTTCTCCCAGCAATGCTCCCATCTCTGTAAGACGTCCAAATAGTACTCGGCGTTTTTCAACATAGTCTCCTTGTAACTCTACACACTTCTCCCAGCGATGCTTCCATCTCTGTAACCCGTCCAAATAGTACTCGGCGTTTCTCAACACAGTCTCCTTGTAACTCTACACACTTCTCCCAGCAATGCTTCCATCTCTGTAACACGTCCAAATAGTACTCGACGTTTTTTCAACATAGTCTCCTTGTAACTCTACACACTTCTCCTAGCGATGCTTTCATCTCTGTAACCCGTCCAAATAGTACTCGACGTTTTTCAACATAATCTCCTTGTAACTCTACACACTTCTCCCAGCAATGCTCCCATCTCTGTAACACGTCCAAATAGTACTCGGCGTTTTTCAACATAGTCTCCTTGTAACTCTACACACTGCTCCCAGCGATGCTCCCATCTCTGCAACCCGTCCAAATAGTACTCGGCGTTTTTCTCTGCAAAATAATTATTCACGAAGGTGATTGCCTCCTCATTTGACGAAAATCTCTTCCGTCCGAGCGCAATTTTCAGATGAGGAAACAAAAAGAAAATCGCTTGGGGCCTAGATCTGGCGAGTAAGGTGGATGGTCAAGCAGTTCAAGGCGTAATTCGTGGATTTCGCCATTACTTCCGCTGAGGTGAGAGACAGTGCGTTGTCCTGGTGAAACAGGATTTTCTTTTTCTGCAAATCTGGCCGTTTTTCCCGTAAGTTCTGCCTTCAGCTTGTCAAGTATTGATGAGTAGTATGCTCCTGTAATATTTTTTTCGTTTTTGAAGATAATATCGTTTAAAGTAACTGCATGACTATCCCCAAAAAAAAACAGTCGCCATCACTTTTCCTGCCGTAAAAACAGCTTTTTATTTTTTTAGAGCCAGTTCCCCCTTTGCAGTTCACTGTATGGACTCTATTTTTGTTTCGGGCATATAATGGTGTATCCGAGTTTCATCTACAGTAATTAATCAGCGCCAAAACTCGGATTTATTGCGCCTAGACTGCGCCAACAGAGCGTTGGAAATATTCTTTCGGACACGTTTTTGGTCTAACGTGAGCAAACGCGACACCCAACGCGCGGACAGCTTTCTCATGTCTAAATGTCGATTTAATATGTTACAAACACGTTATTTTGACATGTTCATAGCCTCTGCTATCTCTCTGACTATAATTCGGTGGTCGTCTAGCACCAACTGATGAACATTGGCGATGTTTTCGTCGGTAGTTGCAGTTTTTGACGTCCGGAACGTTCATCGTCTCCCAAGCTCTTACGGCCACGTTTAAATTCAGCTTCCCAAAATTTCAGCGTGGTAAATGATGGTGCAGACTCCCTATACACAGAACCCAACTCATCTTTGATTTTGTGTAGGCATATTGCCTTTCAAAATCAAATATTTAATGACAGATCGATACTCAGTTTTGTCCATTTTCACAACAATATTCACATGCACTCATTAAAATGACTGTTGCATAACAATTGAGCGTCAAAAATGGCTGAAGCTTTTGTATGAAACTGTCAACAGATGGACAGCGAAATTCACTAGGTTTTATTTACTAGTGCTGTCATCTTCTGTTGAGGACGGAAACTTTCCAAACCACCCTTATATAAGCGACTACCAACGCTAAGAACGGCATGAACAATACGCAAACTTCCGCACCATATGTCCGTCCCCGGATTACACCAGAAAGCTGAAAGCATACCTGAAGTGGATTGAAGGGCAATGAAACCGTGGTGTGAAAGCAAGCACTCTAGACAAGGGAAAACCACAAATCGGAGTTTGCGGTCGACGGATATCGAACCTGCGACCATCCGAATCCGAGTAGCACACGTTTTTGCGGCTTTGGAACGTTTCTAAGTGTACCATTTGTACAGGTGATGTCACATTTGCACTATAGCATAGGTAGGTTGCACAAAAACACAATTGCATGTGCTTTTGAACTAGGAAGTAACAAGGCGTTTGTGTTTAATAAATAGTGGTGACATGTGGCATGTTTTACGTGATTACACAACATTTCTCAACAGCTGTTTTACAAGGGTTAATGTGCGTTCTACACGAAATATGACAGTGGCTAATACAATTAGAAGAAAGCGCAGAGCCACCTGCCATTCAAGAGTGGTACTCAGTGTTAACAAACAGTTGCCTCCACCTTCAACACGTGTTCTTCATATTCATATTCATTTATTGCATCCGTAAACCATACATTCATGATGTGGAATTGTCAAATTACTAACTACACAAAAATAGTAACAAAAAACAAGAATTACAATAAGTTGTTAAATATAATAACCAAATAAATAATTAAAATTTACATTCCTTTTTATTCCTACCCTTTGTCATTTAAATACTCTTCTACTGAGTAGTAACACTTTTGTAACAAATACTTCTTTGATGTGGTTTTAAACTTTGTGAAGGACTCAGTGTTTTTTTATTTCACTTGGCAGTTTATTGTAGATATGAATTCCGTTGAATTTAAAACTGTGCTCATACATTTTCTTTTTATGATAGGTGACATGTAAGTTTGAACTATTTTTCGTGTTATGGTCATGAATATTATTGCTTTTTTGGAATTTATCTAAGTTCGTTTTAACCTGTACTATTATTTCTAAAAGGTAAATGCTTGGTAATGACAATATGCCTAATTTTTTTAACCATCGCTTACAACTATCTGTTCTCTTTGAATTCATCATAATTCTAATTACCCTTTTTTGGATTCTAAATACTTTGATAATGCCACTACTATTTCCCCATACTGCTATACCATAAGAAATTAATTATTGAAAATTTGCAAAATAGGCTATTCTTAATGCATTCAAATTTACACTGTGCTTCAAAATTGATATTTGGAAACAAATGCTACTTAATTTCATCATTAGACTTTCAATATGTATATTCCAATTTAGACTGTCGTCCAACCAAACTCCTAAGAATTTTGTCTTTCCTGTATATTTAATTTCATTTTCATCCATTATAATTTCAGGTAAATTAACTGCCTTATTGATTTTATTATGAAAACCCAATGCCTGACTCTTATCCTTATTTATAACTAATTTGTTATTTTGAAACCAAGTTGATACTTCTTTCAAATTATTTATTACATTTTCTTTTGAGTTCATCATTTTGACCTGATATCAAGAGGCTCGTATCATCTGCAAATAAGGAGCATTTTTAAGAATTTTGTGAATAAAGTGCCAAATCATTAATATACAAAATAAATAGCGATGTCCCTAAAACTGAACCCTGCGGAACTCCACAGTTTATGCTAGCAGCTTTTGATTTTATAGTTTTTATTTCTTTTGTAGTTTTATCAACAAACTCTACCTTCAGATGCTCTTTTCCAGCCGATATCGTTTATTTTTATATAACCTCTACAAACTATTCTTCCAAGATTTTCTCTCTATATGCACCTTAAACAGATTTCATTAACATTTCGTAATAGATACAAAAGTAGTGGAAGGAACGGAATGAACAGTCAGGTGTTTAAAAGCAGGTTGCTATATTCTAGCACTGGATATTTCATACATCATTAGAAACAATAAAAGCAGTACCTTTCAAATTTGATAATTTTCATTATTAAGTGCTCCCTTAATGAACTCTCCTATCGAAGAGAAGCAGTCTTTTATTTCAGATAAGACCTGAAGCTTTCCTGGCGACGATTTTCTCGGGAAGCAAGCCAGGTGAAAACACGATTAATAATCGACGTTTCGGGAGCGTACATCTCTCTCATCATAAGGATATTTTAAGAAATTATGACCACAAAATGTATAACTGGATATAACACAATTATCAACAAAGACAAAACACTAGCAATACTTGCATTACTGAACAAAGACTGTTAAATTAAATGCCAAGACTGGAGATAGCGTGAGTGTAGACAATTAATTGGGTCAAAGAAACGTAGCTACTTAACTTGATGATCAAGTAGTATAGACCTGTGCTTCTTAAGCCGACGGATTTCCATTTTTAAGTTTGATTTTGAAGTAGAAACCACAGGTTTCCGATACAAGCACGTAAGAAAGGGATGATACAACCATATAAATTATTAATAAACAATTGGGAATATATGATATAAGAAATAAAGTCAAAAGGAATATTGCAATAGGAATAACGTGCAAACGAAATAAATATAGGGAAAAAGTTGCCATAAGTTGAAATGGTCAGACGAGGCCGGATACGTAAAAATAGGACAATAGAAGCCCAAAATACCTTCGCCAGCACGGAGCCTCAGACAATAATGAGGTTTAAGGAAAATGTGTAGAGGCAGGATTAAGTACCATTACGACGCCAAGGAGTTATACAACTTTAGGGGGTGGACCCTGACTACTGCACAGTTGAAGGTGAATGGAAATGACCAATAAGGTAAAATAGTAGAAATGAACTCCCCTAATTAAACGTAGCGTAAACCAAGTGATAGGCGGGAAATAGAGCACAAATAGAAAAGCGGTGGAGATAGACAAACAAATCTAAGAATAAGCCAAGAGAGTAGCGCGAAGAGAAATGATTCATTTCCATCAATTAACTAAAATAATAAGAGTGAAATGATGAAGCCTGGGACTTAAGTACTTACAATAGCAAGTCGCCACAAACGGTGTATCTCAAATGCGAGAGCCCCTAGTGGTTTACTGGAGAAATATACGAGTCAAATGGAGAATTTAGTGTCATGACGGTAAGTTGGCCATGGTAGCTCAATGGGTTAGAGCGACTAGACGGAAATCAGGAGATCCGTGGTTCAAATCCCGGCCATGGCATTGAATTTTTCATGTTGACTCTATCAAAGACCTTAGCCTATATACGGCTAGTGTGAAGACATTATTAATTTCCATCAATTAACTAATATATTAACTAAGTTTCTTAAATCAAAAGCTTGCTATGACGTGGAAGAATTTCTGAATGATAATGATATTGTAATTGACGTACAGTAACTTTTTATCAATGTATTTGTATTACAATCATCTTTATATATTATTTTAGCACTTTAACTGTTATTACTTGCAATTGTATTGGTTATCTTTATTTTTAACTGA
Organism: Mantis religiosa; assembly: GCA_030765055.1. Lineage (NCBI taxonomy): Eukaryota > Metazoa > Arthropoda > Insecta > Mantodea > Mantidae > Mantis > Mantis religiosa. The sequence goes on from CM060960.1 coordinate 31,889,043, forward strand.
ACTATGTTCTTTAACAAATTTTCAATTGTGTACTTGTTTCAAAAAGCAATAAAGTCAAGATGTACACTTCCGAAACCTCTTTTCTCCTGGCTTGTTCATCGAGATCTTGAACAAAGTCTTTTATTTATAACAATTTATGTTTTCTGTACTACAATATGTGACAACAATGACTGCCCAAAAAGAAAAGCTCTTGGAACTCCGGTAGCCCTTTGCCCTATTTTTCGCTTTAATGCCTTTAACCTTTAGTATGTTACTTTTATTTTTAAGAAGCTCTCCGTGTATTTCAGGAGCTGCAGGTATTTCGTTTTATTCTTTCTTTGAGCGGCGTCTTATTCATATTTAAACATCTTTACCGTCCCGTACTACCTCTTCGTCAATTCTTCATCATCAGTTACACTTTAGCTTTTTTGTCCCAGTCTTGTTTGCTCGCCCGGGGGAGCGGCATGGCTGGCCTCAGTTTATTAATTCAAACTAAAACTACCACTCCTTTACTGCTGATTTATTGAACTAACCCACATTTCTCTGATGCGGCAAATGAAATGTCAAGGGGGTATTAAGAAAAATCCACCTGGAGCGTGAATACTTCAAGTACTGTTCGACATGAATAAAAGATACAGACAAAAACCTTAGCAGAAAGCCGAGCCCGGAGAGGACTGGGGCAAGGCTGCACAAGAATGTGTTTGTTTTGTGGTTTGTTGTATCAACCAGGAGTGTTTGTAATCGCCTTTCGGTCCGGGTACCTACCTGGGTCAGTGACTATGGAGCACTTCTTATCTTATTAATGAAAGGTTTTTCACATGTTCTTTTCAAAGTGAAACTGCTGTTTCTGCTTTATTATTTTTCTTAAAAAAGTCTTATGTTTAACTTCAGTGACTTTCTCTACTCTTGTACAAACATTTTCTTTCAAACACATTCCTCTTCTAAAATAAATAATTACTAAATAGCCCATAACATCCCTTAAGAGCAAGGGTCTCTCACTCAATGGTGGGGCCAGCTCGGCCGTTTCTTACAGGGTGAGCAAATCCCTGAAAAATACCAGTTTTTTGTCTATTCTTAATACTGTATCCTTATATCTAGAAATGACTGTTGATTTTCACTTCCCCGTAGGGGAGGGGCTCCGTCCCCTTCAGCTGCCGTGGTGCGGACGCTGAGGAACCCTAGCACTCGTGGTACCTCTGACGTTACTAGAGGAACCTCGGGCCGAACATTCCAGCCCGTCCCTGATAGGGAGTTATTCGGATTGGGTTGGACTCGAGGGGGCAGTGGTTCCTGATAGCCGTGGGAGATCGTGTACGGCTTCGGATGAGGCGAGGGAAGTCATATATTCCCGGGTACTAGCTAGCCTAGCAAGCAGAAGGTGTGCTAGATCACCAAGTGGTCCCACCGAGATCGTATCGGTAGCCTTCTTATTTTGGAGTTGGTACTCGTAAGTGGCGTATCCACTTCCATCCCGTCTTGTGTCCTTGGACCAGATGGGGGAGGGCCTTGTTAGTAAGCCAGGTCTTGCCCTATGGAAAGCCCCACGGAGGACGCCGAGTGAACTTTGGGACAGCTCAGATACTCCCTGGCTTAAAGAGGCTCGGGTCTTGGTCCTACGACTGATGGGAGTAGACCCTCTGGACTCAACTGTTCATTTTCACTTCCCCGTAGGGATTGGGTTGGACTCGAGGGGGCAGTGGTTCCCGATACCCATGGGAGATCGGGTACGTCTCCGGACGGGGTTGAGGGAAGCCATTAATATTCCCGTGTACTAGCCAGCATAGCTAGTAGAAGGTATGCTAGATCACCAGGTGGCCCTACCGAGGTCATATCCGTAGCCTTCCCATTTTGGAGTTGGCGCGCCGTAGCTCAGTGCTTAGACCGCTTGGCTCTCACCAAGGCGGCCCGGGTTCGATCCCAGGCGACCGCAAAGTGAGATTTGTGGTGGACAACACGGCGCTGGGGCGGGTTTTCTCCAGAACCACCGGTTTCCAGAACCTCCGGTTTCCCCCGCCATCTCATTCCACCCGTGCTCCATCTTCATCTCATGTATCATCAGTGTCACCGCCTGCGGTGCCGTATGTAGTAAAAGCGGACGTTAAACACTACACACACACCCTTCCCATTTTGAAGTTGGCGCGCGTAAGTGGCGTATCCACTTCCATCCCGTCTTCTGTCCATGGACCAGATGGGGGGGGGCTCGTTTGTCACCCAGGTCTTGCCCTATGGAAAGCCCCACGTAGGTCGCCGAGCGCCCTTTTGGGACAGCTCGGACCTCCTTCGACCAGAACTAATAGGAGTATAACCTCTGGCATTAACTGCATTAACTTTTCATTTTCAATATCTCTTTCACTTTAGAGCTGCTACCACTTGTTTCAATTGATGTATGTCTTTGGCCGTTCTAATACACTTTGTATCTAGCCCATCCTTGAACTCTTGGAACCATCGTAGCCTCGGACGTCCTCCGCTTCTCCTCCCATATTGTTATGTCGTATGCCCATCGGTCTTGACTCATTCTCGCCGTATGTCCTGCCCATTGCCATTTCTTAGTGCCCAAGTTTGGCAACCGTAGAGTAAGACTGGAATGATGCAGGCTTGAAGGGTTTCTATTCTAATATCTGGTCTTAAATGTCTGTTTTGAAGAATGAATTTCAGGTTCCAGTATTAACCTTCCTCTATCTACTTCTTCTTAATTAAGATAAACGTTTACAGAAAGTCTTATCGAATACGTACTCTTTATCCTGGAGTAAATATTTTAAGAACTATTTGCTAGATAATGTCTTTAATATTTCCATTCTGTAGAAATAAACATATCGAAAAAGGACAGGTATTTGAAAACTGAAACCAATAAGAAGGAATATCCCGAAAAAAGCTATACAAAGCATTTATTCCACACAAAACGTGCTTCTAATAAACTACACTTTTTCAATACACCATTGAAATGATGGCAAATGAGTCCAGGATACATAGATCGTTTGCTAGAATTGCCATACATTCATCTTTAAGGATAAGGAAAACTTTGGAGAAAACCATATCTAGATAACTCATCCTGAACTCGGTACCTCTTCAACGTGAGGCAGACACGCTACCTTCTATGCTACCGAGGCGGGCCGACGTTTACCAGTTATATAGAGCGATCCATATAAACGTGAGACATTCCAATAGTCCATAACTTTGAGAGAATATAATACACAATTGGGAAATTACATTACAGTAATTACATTTCAGAGAAAATTTTGGAAGTGTCCTCCGTGGCTCAAGTCTCAGCTATTGCTTTGAATTTTTACAGTCTGAGTCCACCTTTGCGAAATTTTCCGTACACACAGCTATGTGAAAGAACAATTACATCTCTTTATATTGTTGGAATGTTCAAATATTTACAATTTTCTGAAGTGAGAATGCAATTTGAAACCGACATACAAGGACATACCTTTTAAAAATCTGCTGTCGCTTTAGTTTTGTTTCTTATAATGATTACTTTATTATGAAACCAATAATTTTCATAAAGCAATTCAATTATTGATAAAAGACACCATTGTACACTGCAACACAGCTACCAGACACAATGATTGTAATATTGGGCGAATTTAATAACATTAAAGGTAATGTGAATTTCCATCTTATAAGACCTACTAACTGCTTTTAACTGTCTACTTACTTAGTTTTTTTTTTTTTTTTTTCTTTTTTTCTTCCTAGACAGGCTCGTTTCATGCAAAAGTCTACTTATCACTGGCATATATAGGAGGTTTTATAGTTAAAAAAATAGCGGCCGAATGCTTTTGTGCCACCTGTCTTACTAAAGTGTCTACCGCCAAGTCTACAGCATCCCTTGTATACCTCGGCCGTTCTATCTCCGGCTCTGACATTTCTCGAGAGGGGGAAGCAGGCTGTTGCCAGTTCTTGAACGGGAATTTCAAGCAGAGGAACAATGCGTATTTTAAATATTTCATGTATTTGCATATTTCACGAACCAGTAGCCATATTATTATAATAGCGATAATAATTGGACTTACGAACACTAAACATCGGAATTGACGCACGAAAAATATACCAAAGAAAGCTCACCAGCGCAAACCGCTATTAGGTCACGTGGCTCAAACAAATTTAAGCTGGCAACACGGTGTTGGGTTCGGGAGCCACGCCTACCAGCGACAATGCTGATTGGCGCTAGCAGACAGTTTTAACTTCCTGACCACGACACCGGATGTACAGACTCCCAGTACTACCAACAGATGCAGTTAGTGTGTGTGTGAAAGGTGTGAATGAAATATTCGAATAGAGTGGTGTTGTAATAAATATCTTGCATTATGATGAAATTGTAAATTGTATTTCAGTGTTTTAAAGTTAATATAGTCCTATATTTTCATTCTAAAGATAATTTTGAGGATATGTTTTCAATTGCTCATTACTGTATGTTGGTACTATTAGGTATCCCCTTCCACCTTTTACAGTCGCAAAACGTCAGAGCCGGAGATACAACGGCCGGACAGTAGTTTTTTTTTTCTTTTCTTCCTAGACAGCCTCGTTTTATGCAACACCAACTTTTTTTTCCTTGTTCCATTTATACCCCGCCTTTAACTACTATGGTCATATCGGCGGCCGTTCTCCTTTGTAACATACTGAAGGTGTTAACTCGTTATCTTTGGGTTTATTTATCATTACATCACGCACACCTTCACACTCTCATTCATACTTCCAGACTCTGGGGAAGATGGGGAATTATCTTGATCGGAGAAAAATCCCCACCCCCACCGCCGGGAATCGAACCCGGGACCCCTAGCACGGTAAACACCAATTTATCACTTGCATATATAGGAGGTTTTATAGTTTAAAAAAAAAATAGCGGCCGAATTCTATTGTGCCATCTATCTTACTAAAGTGTCTACCACCAAATGTACAGCATCCCTTGTAAATCTAATATTCAAAGAGACGAAAACTCCACGTTCTAGCTGGCGAGTGCCGAGGCTTAAAGGGGTGTGGGCGGGCTATGGTATGTCACACGCCGTGGCACGTGCTGCAGCTGTTTGTAAACCTACCGGAATACTCCGCAGTAGCTTGCTACTATTAAGAATTTCTTTGGATTATGAAACCGCAATAAAGAAGCTATTCCTTAATTATTGTTTATGAGTGTTTAACGTGTTCCAAAATATCGTTATAGCAGTCCATAATAGCACATAAGCTGGTGTACATATGCAACTTATACCTTTTAGAGGGAAGTTAATGTTAGTGAGGCAGCAGCACAAATCTGGCAGGCTGTTTGGAACAGCCCGAAGGGTGGTCAAATCGTGTACCTGCTCTGGGAAGAGCTTAACCACGTAGTGGCGGGATGTGGATGTTGCAGAATGACGGGTGTATTTTAAGTGGGGTTAGTGTAGGGAGGTAGCTTTTTGCTCCTCAGGGAATGATGAACCGGGTGCTACGGACAGCGAGCACCGCTGGTGGGTTAGTTAATAAACTAGGAAGAGGGTATGTATAATTTTGAATATTCCATAATAACAATTTTGGATTAGCTGAAATTTAATTTAGGCTGGAATGGAGATCATGTGGTTACCGGTAGTGAGCGCAAGACATGCGGGGTAACCGGAATCGCTTTAAGCGACGCTCACGAGGTACATAATCCCCAAGGGATCTGACGAGGGCGCTCTGATGTTGGGGCAAATCCTCGAAGAATTTTGTCGCCCGGCGCCTAATTTCATCCTCCACATATCGGAGGGATGAAGTCTCGTGCAGTAATCTCACGGGGAACCTTGTGCATACAGAATAAATAATCCGAAGACATTTATTCTGTGCACGTTGGAGCAGAACTAGATGTGAGCCTGCGGCCATACCCCAGACTTCGCACGCATAGAGCATGATAGGGAGGACCAGAGCCATAAAGAGGCGCAACTTTAGGGGAACAGACATCGCAGACCGAAGCACAGGGTATAGTGATGCCACGGCACCACACGACCGATGAGCTTGCTCCTGGATGTGCTCCCGAAAAGTTAGGCCCTTGTCCAGCTTGACTCCCAAGTACTTGATTGAATTCTCCCACCTGATCCCTTGCCCGAAGTAGGTAAATTGGGGGAAATTGGCGGGAAAGCGGCGCTTGGTGAACAATATCGCTTGGCTTTTCTCCGTATTAATAGACAATCGCCAAAGCGTGCACCATTCCTGGAGGAGGATTAGGTAGCGTTGGATGGGGTTGAAGGTTCTGCGTGCGTGTCTGTTTGTTGAGAATTGCAGCACGTCGTCAGCATACTGTGCTATGTTGACGTGCTGTTCAGTGGGAAGTGTTAGTGAGGTTGAGAATGGAAGCATTAAATGATAATCAGAACAGTAAACAATATCAAAGAATTGCAGATAACTTAACGAAAACTAAATGACTCATACAGTAAGACGAGCATTTTATTTCACGTGTTAGGTAATGCTAAATAAAGCATTTGTAACTGTAAAGGAATCGGTTGATATTTACAATAAGTGGTTGATAGTATTGTACATTGAAGATCATAACAAAATGCACTGAAGTTAAACCAATAAATATTATCATTGATGTAACTATTTTTATAATTTATATTTTTAATGAAACTGAATTAATCGTGAGTACGTTGAACTCCCTTCAGCTCTTCCATCCATCAAAACCATATCCGTCATTTCGGTGTTCGTATATCGCTCCATATTGCTTGGATTTGCTATCTAAGTACACGCAAAATCCTCCCTGTTAGGACGGAATGTGTAGTTTTACACTGAAGAGCAACCTTCAACTGTCCGAGTTATTGCACAAATAACTGCCCTTCGCCCCATTACCTGAAAGCTAGGCTAGGGTCACTAATAAAGAGGAAGGAGTAATGCTTTTGTTTTCGTGAACGGTGCGTTCTAATAACAACTTTTGAGGTTCGCACACCAGTGGTTCCTGCACTGCCTAATCACAAAATCATTTAATATTTAATGGTGCATAAAATTATACGTAACAGAACTTCGAAGCTGCGACACCGAAATTCAGACTAGTTAAGTTATAAACCACACAAGGGCTTTAATCGTTCGGTGTCCTTTCGAAACAACCTGTATATACAGAATGTTACAAAATGGTACGGCCAAATTCTCAGGAAACCTTCCTCACACACAAAGAAAGAAAATATGTTATGCGGACATGTGTCCGGAAACGCTTAATTTCCATGTTATAGCTCATTTTATTACTTCTCTTCAAATCACATTAATCATGGAATGGAAACACATGACAACAAAAAGCACCAGCGTGACTTCAAACACTTTGTTACAGGAAATGTTCAAAATGTCCTCCGTTAGCGAGGTTACATGCATCCATCCTCCGTCGCATGGAATCAGTGATGCGCTGATGCGGCCCTGTAGAATGGCGTATTGTATCACAGCCGTCCACAATACGAGCCCGAATAGTCTCAACATTTGGTACCTGGGTTGTGTAGACAAGAGCTTTCAAATGCCCCCATAAATGAAAGTCAAGAGGGTTGAGGTCAGGAGAGCGTGGAGGCCATGGAATTGGTCCGCCTTTACCAATCCATTGGTCACCGAATCTGTTGTTGAGAAGCATACGAACACTTCGACTGAAATGTGCAGGAGCTCCATCGTGCATGAACCACAATGGGGTATTTTGACAATTGTCTGCACAAATGATTTCAATTTAAATTTTAAGAGAAATACTAAAATGAGCTCTAACATGGAAATTTAGCGTTTCCGGTCACATGTCCACATAACATATTTTCTTTCTTTGTGTGTGAGGAATATTTCCTGAAAGTTTGGCCGTACCTTTTTGTAACATCCTGTATATTTGGAATATGTCAACATTAGATTTGATGTTCAAAGTTGGTCTAATTTATTATTTTATCTTAGAGGTGTGAAGCTTTCAGTTTGATATCTTTTTCTTTTGTATTTCAATTTCTATATTTCTCTGCTCTGTTACTCGTTGCTTTCATTCATTTTTCCTCTTGTTCGCAAATATCCACAAAGGGGTGTTTGAGCCATTACTGTGAATTATAGCAAGCAGCCCTTAGGAAAAAGGGTGCGTGAAATACGACGCGAGTTTAATCTTTCTAATTGATGGCAAGCTAGCTCTTCGGACGCAGAATTCTAATAGCCTTTTTATATTACTTAGAGTTTGCAGCAGGCTTAAAAAAAATCTACTTTCTTTGTTCTTCAGAGAGAGAGAGAGACGAGAAGAAAGCCTGGAAGATGTGTCTTTTCATGCCTTGGATTCTCATTTCTTACCGCCTTTCCTCACTCCCTTCCCATTGTTCTGATGTGGGCGTTAATTTAAAGAAAATTAATCACGTGGAAGAAGAGGATTTAACATGATTGCCTGCAATAGATTCCCATTAAATAACATATCTGTCTTTGGAATAAAGACAACGTCGCTCCATAACGTTCGAGAAGGGGAGAGGAAATGGAGATATTTTGGTTTCATTTCTTCTCTCTTACTTTATTTAATTTCCTTCTTGGTGCTTCAGTCCAAGTGTCACAAATAATTTTTTGTGGAATACCTAGAAAAGCATAGAACATGTTTAATGAATTTGTACACATACCTGGTCGCCCATCTGCCCCGTCTATCGTGTACGTAGATATCCCTCCGTGCGGACTTGGTGCAGCAGTGATTTAACAAGCCTGTGTAGTTCGCTCACACCTTAGCCGTGCCTTAAACAGCAACAGCTCCGTTTCGTTCTGCAACTTCTTTTACACACGAAGAGATACCTGCTTACGCGAAATTCGGGGCAGATGGATCACCTGGTATATGTCGAACATTGTGTAGAATTTAGTCTTTCTTTTTTTTAACTTTCTTGTGTTTTCATGGTACCTTTACCTATGCTTGTTATTGAGAATAAACAAGTGAATACTTTTCAATGATATACTGAAAGAGTATCTACGAGAGCTGTTCAATAAAAGACGATCAATATTTTTTATGGTCATAATTTTTCGCACAAAAATTCAATGTTATTATATTCTGTTAGCTTAATGTGAAACAAACACGCCGTAGTAGTTTCATTGTTGGTACTCCTGGTTCCCGCCTGTGACAACCAGGCAAGCTCAGACATGTTCAGTATTGACTACGGGTGTTTGTTTTTTTTTTTTTTTTTTTTTTTTTTTTTTGTAAATTTACGTCCTCCAACGTTAAGTCATATCGGACGATGAATGAAATGGGTGAAATGATGCTCAAATGAGTCCAGGGACCATGGAGCTTAGAGATACCCGACATTCGTCTTTAACGATAAGGGAAACCCCCGGAAAAACCTTATCCAGGTAACTCACCCTGAATTCTTAAACGTGAGTCAGACATTCTACCATCTACGCTATCGAGGCGGGTCACCTACGTGTGCAAACGAGGTAACACGCGAAGAACAATACGCGGCTTTGAATTTCTGATTTCGTCTCAACAAATCTTCAGTTGAGGCCTATACAATGTTACAGAAGGCATATGGAGAGTCTGTTCTTCCCTACAGCACAGCTCGAAGGTGGTTTAAAATGTTTAAAGAGGGGAGACAATCAATTTCAGAGGAAGGTGGACCCAGTGCTCCAGTTACTGCTCTTACGGAAGAAAACATCAGTACTGCTGCTGCCATTTTGAGACAGGATCCAGGAATTACCTTAAGAATACTTTCTGAAATACTGAACATTTCATTGGGTGCCACTCACACGTTGGTGACCGAAACATTACACATGAGACGTGTTTGTGCGCGATGGGTTCCAAGTCTGTTGATTCTCCAACAAAAGGACATTCGAGTGCAGATCTGTTTGCAGTTAAAGTTGATGCTAGAGGAAGATTCGGAGTTTCTTTCAAACGTAATCATTGCTGATGAAACTTGGCTACATCATTTTCATCCTGAGAACAAACAGCAAAGCTCAGTGTGAAACTCTCCTTCATCACCAACCCAAGCAGAAGTGGTTGCTTCTGCTGGGAAAGTTATGGTCATATAATTTTTTGATATTCATGGAATGGTTTATCAGCATGTTGTACCTGCACACACATCAGTAACTGGACAATACTACAGGGATGTTCTTAAAACATTGCAAGTCCATATCAGGCGCAAAAGACCACATTTCCATGAAGCAGGCTGGATGCTGCACCACGATAGTGTGCAGCCGCATATTGCCAATGTTGTTGCTGAATATCTTGCAAAAATCAACGTGAAGTGCATCCATCACCCTCCCTGTAGTCCGGATTTAGCCCCATGTGACTTTTTTCTATTCCCTAACTTGAAGATAGGCCTTTGTGGGAGGCATTATCCATCATCAGAAGGAATGCTGAAGGCTCCGGAGGCGATTTCGAAGGATCTCTGAAAAAAATGGTTTCCAGCATGTATCTGAAGACTGGCAGAAACGCTGGGACAAGTGCATGTCATTCAGGGGAGGCGGTGTAAAAAAAAAGTTGTGATCATTCTTTATTGAACAGCCCTCGTATATTTCCATTACATGAAGTAGATGGAACAATAAGAGTTTATAAGTATAGCTTGTACAAGACTGAGTAGAAACACTCATGTGAGTGCAAGAAAGTATATTACTTTACTAATGATCAATGCCTAAATAAGTTACTGATATTTTCAATTAGAGGACTGGGGAATAAATTTCAGTCAGAGGGGATAACTTTGGAGTGATTTGAACCGCGAACCTTACGAGGTCGAGCCTCACACGTTGACATGCAGAGGGTGCTTACTTTCATATCACTATTTTCTTTCTATAATTTTTTTTCACTCCAGTTCCGTAATCTCTTTTGAGTGTCTTCTTTAAGCTCACTGTGTGCGGTGTGGGATACATGGCGCAGATGCTTGCGCTGTGTAAATACTATAATGGCGTTGGAGGCTGATGTGTGGCAAATGTCCGTACACGGGGAACCTCGGAGTGTTACGCCTGCGCAGCGAATCCTGGCGCCGAGATGAACTCTCAGTAATTTGTTACTAACATCACTGTGGTCTACTGCGATTGCCACACTTTATCTCTTCCTCCTCAGAGTAAACTGCGAACGCACTACTAGCAGAACAGTGCACGAGGTGTCCCTCTCAACTGTCTACCCTATAACGGGGATTTCTCTTACATATTACATGAACTTTTGGTATGAGAAAATTTTCCGCTCGATGAATGGCGTCTTTGTTTACAATGAACCAACAATGTAATCTAATAAACATTGCTCAAAAGGAGGTGCTTACACGCGAAGGTGCATCAAAGAAAAATATTGTGACGTCTACAGGAATAGCCATTGCCACTGTTTTCTGGGAGTCCCATTGTGTGACGCTCATCTCCCACAAGGGCAGAAACATCACGAAGTATTACGTTTCACTGCTGGACCAGTCGTAGGACGTTATTCAAGCTAAATGTCCACACCTTAAGAAAAAAGAAGGTTGAATTTCCTCACCACAGTGCGCTTTTACACGTGACTGGGATGTGTTTCACAAAACTACAATACCTTTACTGCTACATACGTCGTATTTTTGGCTCCCAGCGTTCACCTTTTGTTTTTAAAACTGAAGTAAATGTTAAAGCTAATACACAACACAATAAAAGATTAAGTTCAAGCATATGAAAATGATCTTCAAGCTGAACTTAGAATTTTGGGTGTATAAACATTGATCTAAGTTCATGGTCTCTTGATCTAACATAAAATCTAACTGGTGAATTTTCTGCAGTAAACTTGATTAAACTTAGATCAGCAGAACTGCAGAATTTACACAATAGTTTCTGAGAAGAAATAAGTCGTGCAGTTTTAAATAAATAGTACATAAAGCATTTTTGTGGTTACTTGTATAAATAATTAGCCTCTTTATTTCTCAACTGTATGTTAAAGATGCATTATTTGTGTACATAACCTATACATTTCTATTATTTTCAAAATACAGATTACTCTGATATCTCTGATGATTAGAATTTTCAATTTGAAAGGTCTCCTCGTGTTTTCCAACATAGAGGAAATCCCATCTCAGAACTAAACAACAGAAAATTCAAAATGAGATTTCAACTATCAAAGCATTTAGTTGAAGAACTGGAGCATAGGCTACATTTAGGAACACAAACCCTGAGGAATTATGCACTCAATCCAATATTTATGATCCTGCTCTATGCAACTGAAAGCCTCCAAATGGTGACTGGGGATATATTTAATATAAGTAAAGGGACTGCGTTTAGAACAATACATAAAGTTACAAGGGAAATTGCAGATTTAAGACCTTATTTCATCAAGATGCCTATGGAAAAGGGTGAACTAAGAAGGGCTATGCGAGATTTAAAGTTAGCTGAACGTACCTTCTCTTTTGCTTGAACTTCTATTTTTATATACAAATATAATAATTTTTAACTTAAAATTTCACTTATCTTCCATTTTTTGTTTATATTTTCCAGCCCAAAGAATTGTAAACAGACGGAAAAAGATGAAAATTGGGCATATAATGCAGATAAAGTAAGCGAAATGGTTAACTTTTGATAAATACTGCTTCAATATGGAGTAAATTATTATACTGTTTATTTAAAATAACACAAGACGATACCACACGAAAGTTGCAACATGTTTGACGATATAAATATTAAAAGCAGAAGTAATATTAACAGTGAAGTATTCTTCATATTTGAGTTTGATTTATGAGTCACTATGTTTACACTCAAACTTCACTTACTTGTTGTATAATTGAAACGTTTTCAAGATCACTCGATCTCATCCTCAGCTGTTTGGTGACTAAATGAACCTTCCTCTTCTTCCACTACTACGGAGCTCCGATCACTCTGCCATCTGGTGTTAGGGACACTAAGTTTTAATACTTCATTTAATGCCGGGATTTCAAAATTTATAACTTTATCACGGCTTTCGTTTATGAATATTTTTTCCCAAATATCCAATTCTATGGGTGTAAACAAACAGAAAAATCTGCAGTTTCACACCATTTTTGGACAGAAAACCACAACATTGGCCACACCATTAAACTGTTAAAATCTTTAAGTACACCCATAGAATTGGATATTTGAGAAAAAATATTCATAAACAAAAACCGTGATAAAGTTATAAATTTTGAAATCAGGGCATTAAATGAAGTATTAAAACTTAGTGCCCCTAACACCAGATGGCGGAGTCATCGGAGCTCCGTAGTAGTGGAAGAAGAGGAAGGTTCATTTAGTCACCAAACAGCTGTGGATGAGATGAAATGATCTTGAAAACGTTTCAGTTATACAAGTAAGTGAAGTTTGAGTGTAAACATAGTGACTCATAAATCAAACTCAAATATGTTTGACGATGTTGCCGCATTTGCTTTTGCGATCTGGGAACAGTACTGTACGGCGTTCATGTGATCTAAAATCAGCATTTTACAACCCACGCGGGTTTGCAAACTTAGTTCACTTTTGATCTTCGGTTATAAATGAACTGCAGTTATTTTTATGCAACCGGGCCTGAGTGTATTAAGGAGGCAGATAAATGAATTTTGAACAAAAGTTTTCAGAAATTACTATTCAGCGTTTGGGTAATTGTATATCGGATTCTTTAGGTACATTTTGGTACACATATTTTTAGTTTCTCTACTTACTCTTTTAGGAAAGGCGTGTTCTAAACTACCCGATACAAAATAAATGAAGAAGTAAAAACAGAAAAAGGTCTGTGTGCACGGTGCTTTTAAGAATATGCATGATTGAAATATCATGAACATTTTCAAAAGATCACATTTTCCTATTTTTAGTCTAGATTAGATTAGATTAGATTGATTTGCGTTCAGTAGGTTCACTTGTAGCCAGAAAAGGCTGTGAACATTGAATATGTCCAGAGCTATAAAGTTTAATAGCATATATATGTACAAAAGTTAACATAAGACACATATTATAGTACACAGGCAATATGAACAACAACATGGAAAACAAAACAGGGATAATTATATATGATACAAAATGAAACACTTTTTAAACCAGCTCAACCTTTAATGGATACCATTCATTCTTATTTCTTAAATACATATAAATTAAAAATAAACTTTCAAGTTGCATCAAATATTTATAAGTAATGATTTGTCAATGGAATAGTTAGATATTACTTACAGAGCTACAGAAGCATTATCACGATAATTTGTCAATCAGATAATCTTGTACAGAATAAAAAGATTCTGAGCAAAGTTACTCTCTAATAGCTTTTTCAAAAGCACCGAAATTATCAATTTTTTCTTTAAGAACATTAGGAAGTGCGCCAAATATTTTGATAGTTTCATAATACACACATTTCTGGAAGCAAGAAAGTTTAGCACTGGGATAATGGATATTATACTTTTGTGAGTTTAGGTAACATATAAAATAGTGTTAAATGTTCTTGAATCCAAAAAAATGCTTAGATACATCCGCTGGCTATTTTCAAATGCTCTAATCTAGTTTGAAAGTTACGTGAATGCTAGTGTTTTATTTCGTTCTATTTCTTAAATTCTGTAATGGCCGTTCTTGGCTCTTTTTCTTCAAAATTTCTTTCCTTCGGTGAAACTGCTCTTATTTCGGCCAACTCAATATGTGCTTGAAATAATCTAGTCCGTCTTTCCTTTTTCAGTTACTTTGTCCTTATATAAACTTTTGTGCTTTAGGCAAATGTTTTGACATCTTTTGGGCTTATGTGCAATCCTTCAGCATCAAGAAACATGAAGAACGTCTGTTTGTTCGTAGGCCAGAGATGTTTAGACTGCGGGATTGCAAAATAGCTGTTACCTCATTAACTATCTTAATGGCGACTTATTATGCTGTAAGTACTTTAAGGCCCGGATATAGTACATGATAGTTGTCTCATGTGTTTATGAGAACTCCTTTGTGGTTTACCGGGAAAAACACGAGTCAGTTGGAGAATTTAATGTCATGTCGGCACGTTGGCCATAGTAGCTCAATGGTTAGAACAGCTGGACGAAGACCAGATATGATATTGAATTTTTCAGTCTGACTCTATCCTTTCATAGTGCGTCCTACACACGGCTGGTGTGAAAGTACAATTAATTTCCATTAAATGGAAATTGTAATAAACATTTTCGATTTTCCTCTAATTAGAATACTATATATTGATGCCTGATTTCACCAACAGATGTTAAAATCGACGTTAACAAATGTAACGTAACAATTGTCACAGCGCTAAAACTAATGTTAAGTTTCTTGCATTTCATCAACCTGTTTTCTTAAAATGTTAACACACCTGTGTTAACTCCAAGAAACTTGTAAATATCACAGCTATAGAAGGCTATGGATGATTTTCTGAACGTACTCTGATGCGCTTTTGTTTTCATTTTCGTCTGCACAAATGGCGGATGAACAAAATCATAAATAAAGCCGTGAGACAAATTTCTCATCGACGAAGAAAGAATTGTGAATTGAAATGGTGACGAAGTGTAAGGATATCGTAGAAAATAAGAGGACCGATGCAGTGAATGTAAAAGAGAAAGATGTCACGGGGAAAATATCGGAAACGAATTTAATTCAAATGCATGTGTCACTACTACAAGTACCAAACAACTTGTCAGTATTACGTAAATTTAAAACTAGGTGCGAGGAACAAGTGCCTTAAACGTTTCAAGACGGCAGGTGAACAATGTATTATCCACATAATTTAGTGAATTATAAAATCGCAATGTTATTAATACTTGAAGCAAAGGCTAGATCAGCACATTCCTTTCTGTGTATATTCTAACTCAGTATTACGTAAATTTAAAACGAGGAGCGAAGAAGGACAAGTGACTTGAACGTTTCAAGACGGGAGATGGACAATGTATTATCCAAATAATTCAGTGAGTTATAAAATAGCAAGGTTACTAATACTTGAAGCTAAGGCGAGATAGTCATATTCCTTTCGATGTATATTCTAACTCAGTATTACGTAAATTTAAAACGAGGAGCGAAGAAGGACAGGTGACTTGAACGTTTCAAGACGGGAGGTGGACAATGTATTATCCACATAATTCAGTGAATTATAAAATCGCAAGGTTATTAATACTTGAAGCTAAGGCGAGATCTGCATATTCCTTTCGATGCATGTTCTAACCTCTCTTGTACTTCCGCAGTAACCTTCATAGCAACATGTTTCGACAGTCTATACCTCCGTAAAACAATTTTTTTCGGATATTTCCTCAAAATCATTTCTCCTCATAGGCTGTACTCTATTATGAATGCCATTTAGACGGTCTTAAATATAGCAAATCTACATCAACACTTGAGTTCATGCTCGCCATCTTGACTATTTACAATTGTTAAGGACTTAACATTAGAAATTCGGCTTGTTAGTTTAACATGAGATTTAACACGAGCGTACTAACACTCGGTGAAATGCAATTTTTGTTTTAACTATTGCTAAACTCGTGTTAATTCTTAACCTTTGTTGGTGAAATCGGGCATGAAGATATTTTCATTCAGACGAATGCATGGGATGAATTTTCTAGGAATAGCCTCAAGTACTATTCTTTACGAATGAATTTTGCTAAAATTATAAGCCAAAAGAGAGTGACAAGATTATACCATACAAAATATAAAATTAAGTTTAAAACAGAGAATTTATTCAAATAAATATTATGTTTAAGCAAACTATTTGTGGAATATTTTTTATTATTGGTTTGCATTTTCAAACACTTATGCATTTTTCAAATGAGTAGTTATTTCTTATGTCCTGGACATGCAAAGGGAACTGTTTTAAAATTTACGTCCTCCAACGTTGTCATATCGGATGCTTAATGAAATGGGTGAAATGATGCCGAAATGAGCCCAGGTTCCATAAACTTTTAAGTTACCTGATATTCGCCTTTCAAGATAAGGGAGAACCCTGGAAAAAGCCTTTTAGAGATAACTCACCCTGAATGATATTCGAACTAAGGAAATGTAAGGAAGACACGCTACTAGGTACGCTACTGAGGTAGTGAGGATCAAGAGGGACCAGCAGTTATAGGATTCAACTACCGCTTAAGCGATATATTTCTTTATTTCCCTTGCATCCTCAGGGAAATAATATACACTAAGACCATTTCTAGACATTGGAAAGGTAGAGTCAGACTGAAAAATGCAATGCCATAGCCGGGATTTCAACCACGGCTCTTCTGGTCTCCGTCTAGCCGCTCTAACCATTGAGCGACTATGGCCAACGTGCCGATATGACATTAAATTCTCCAACTGACTGACTCCGTTCCTCTGCTGGGACCATTTCGCCAGCCAGGGACCTTTGGGGCTCTGATCGCCTGCCTGTGACCATTAGGGCTTGACTGCTGGGTTCGTTGCCATCCCGCTGTAGGGGAGCGAGTTCGTTGTCCTGACCTGTCTGTGGAAGTCTCTATCCAAGGAAACTGTAAGGACCCTTCCTTGGGAGCGAGGGTATTTACTCGGGCAGTCCACAGGAAGTGAAGACCGACCCCCCTCTGACAACCAGGGAGTTAACGAGCTGTCTCTGAAGGGCGCCCAGTGCTCCGTGGGGCTTTCCATACGGCAAGACCTAGAGACTAACAAGCCACCCCATCTGATCCGAAAACACAAGATGGGATGGAAGTAAATACGCCACTTACGCACGCCAACCCCAAAGAAAAAAGCTACCGATCAACCTCGGTAGGGCTGCCTGGTGATCTAGCACACTTTCTTCTAGCTATGCCGGCTAGTACGCGGGAATATGTGGCTTCCCCCAATCCTGTCCGTAGACGTAACCGATCTCCCTCGGGTAAAGTCCGTTTACTTAACGCATGTGCAGTTCCGAGTCAAAGGAACCTGAGCCGCCCGCCCACTAATGACCGTCATAAATCTATCTCCACACTTCAGAAATGGAACACTGTCGTTGAGGACCAATAGCAACCCTATCTTTGGAAGTGACAGACGCATGTCTACTCCTCGTGGAGTCTCAGTTGCCAAAGTTCCAACTTCCAGTTGATCTGTTTCATTACGTGCAGAAATTCGTTGTGTGTCACGATGTGGAGACCATGGGAGAGAAATGCAGTGGTAAATGCAAATGAAGTAGTAGATAACTTTCAGTCACGTGAAAATAATCAAAGTGATGACAATAGTGTGAACAACTGGGCCGAGTTATATTACTGGAAAAGCCTAAAAAATACAAAGTAATAACGGGAACTGTTTCTAAGCAAATTCAAGCGCTTGTTTTGAACACATATAAATATGTGCTGACAAATAATCTTGGTAAGGCGTCGTGCAATGAACCGGATAAATTCTGCGTATTCACAGAAATACATAAGAGAAATTGTGACGAAAGGAATACCAAAGACGCTGATCAAGTGTGAAAACAAAAGGAAACGTTTCTCTAAAGTAGATAATTTCACGTGCGATTTAATTCGTCGAGAAATTTATAGATTCTATGCAAAAGGGAGAGCGCCTACCTTAGACGAATTGGTTGCACATTTGCAAGAAATTTGTGATTTTCCTTATGGGCGCTTCAATTTGCGCGTTCTCTTAAAGGAGCTGGGTTTCAAATACCGCACTTTGAATAAGTTAAGGATTATTATGGAATCCAGTTCTCTTGTAGCTTGGCGAAGTTTTGCAGTAATGGACATAAGATAATTTATTTAGACGAAACCTCGTACGATACCCATGACGTATCGAGAAAGGTGGCAACCTTCCAGAACGGTCTGGGAGAAGGAGGGTCGGGGGTTGTAAAACGATTATAAGGGTTCGTCAAAGGCAGTAGCCGACGTGCACATGCTTTAACTAAACAGACTATTATGGGAAACCACTGCCCCCTCGATTCCAACCCAATCCGAACTTCTCCCCTACGGAAGGGGCTTGGCAGTTCGGCCCGAGGTTCCTCTAGTAACGTCAGAGGTACCACGAGTGCTAGGAGTCCACAGCGCTCGCACCACGGTAGCTGAAGGGGACGGATCCCCTCCCCTACTTGGGCTCCTTGGGACAGTTATGCCAGAGGTTCTACTCCTATTAGTCCTGCACCCGTTGATCAAAGGACCCGGGCCTCCTCAGACCAAGGAGTTACCGAGTTGTCCCCGAAAGGGCGCCCGGCGCCTCCGTGGGACTTTCCATAGGGCAAGACCTAGAGACTAAAAAGGCCCCCTCCCATCTGGTCCTGTGGACTCCAGACGGGATGGAAGTGGATACGCCACTTACGCGCGCCAACACCAAAATGGGAAGGCTATCGATATGACTTCGGTAGGGCCGCCTGGTGATCTAGCACACCTACTAGCTATATTGGCTAGTACGCGGGAATATTAATGGCTTCCCTCAACCCCGTCCGGAGACGTACCCGATCCCCCACGGATATGTGTCCTTGGGACAGTTGAGTTGAGTCCAGAGGTTCTACTCCCATTAGTCTTGAACCCGTAGGAACAAGACCCGGGCCTCTTTCAGCCAGGGAGTATCCGAGCTGTCCCAAAGGGCGCTCGGCGTCCTCCGTGGGGCTTTCCATAGGACAAGACCTAGAGACTAACAAGGCCCCCCCAACTGGTCCTGTGGACTCAAGACGGGATGGAAGTGGATACGCCACTTACGCGCGCCAACACCAAAGGTGAAGACTACCGATATGACCTCGGTGGGGCCGCCTGGCGATCTAGCACACCTTCTACTAGGTAAGCAGGCTAGTACCCGGAAATTTAATGGCTTCCTTCAACCCCGTCTGAAGATGTACCCGATTCCCACGGGTATCGGGAACCACTGCCCCCTCGAGACCATCCCAATCCGAACAACTCCCGAAGGAGGGGCTCAGTTGTTCGGCCCGAGGTTCCTCTAGTAACGTCAGAGGTACCATGAATGCTAAGGGTCCGCAGTGCCCGCACCAAGGCAGCTGAAGGGGACGGATGCCCTCCCCTAAAGATGGGGGGACAGTCGACCTGTATCTCCTTCGCCTCATCCTTCCTCCCGGGGTTGCCTCCACTTGGGGGCATAAGAACTATTCACCCAGCATGGTAGCCTACGTACCGAATCCCCTCAGTAATGAAATTCCCAATCCCCCTTGCAGTACCTCCTAAGACTATTGTTTCCCTGTATTCCTATTGTACCTACAAGGAAATGTGCACCAAAACAATGTCTACACATTTATTTTATAGGTAGTTATAGAAATAAGGTATTTTAGGAATAGTTTGGACAACAATGAGTGGAGAATGCTATGGAGTGTAAACATCAGGCTCTTTTGTTCTGTAATCCCCGTAAGCTGAATTGCCAGGTTTAGCAGCACAGTCTTGAATAGATTTCATAATTATGTTTACAAAAATAATAATATTTTATTTACCTGGTCACAAACTCTTATATTTGTGTTAGGTTCTTTGTAAATAGATCTTTGCTACATTGAGTTTTCGCTAAGACACCAATATTCTCATGTTGCAGGTTCCACAACGGACCGCGTAAGCTCAGCGAGGCGCTGCGGGAGTCCATGGCTCGAGATCCAGTAGCCCCAGTTCTGTGGGAGCCCCATCTCACCGCCTTGGACCGCCGCGTCAAAATAGTGCTTCAGGGTATTCGTGATTGCATCGCCAAAGATGAAGTTGTGGACGTCGTGATTCAAAACGACGCTTCCTAGCAGCAGCTGCCACGACGGCGACATCGGCAACACAGCAGCGCCGTCTATCAGCGTCTACCGCCTCTAAGCGGCTTCCAGGACTATCACCCGGGTGTTGACATAGTCGCTTGGTTGTGATGATTGTGCATCAGACACCTAATTCGAATAAACAACACTTGAGGTATAACTATACCGCCTAAAAGCTCGCCGACTTTATCTTCATAAAATACTATTTGATAACTGTAACTAAAGATTCTATTTAAAAGACTCTGAGACAAATTCTGCATAAGTGTCTTGAGAATCTGATCACACCTTGCTTCTGGAACATCCGGACAAATGCTATGTGTTTGTGTGAGCTTAAACATAAAATATATGAACTATTTTAATGTTTGTTCCTAAAGGAGCAAAGCTGATAGATAAATTATTAAGCCCAAACAGCTATGAAACCAAAGCTTTATGAGACATTTAAGGATAGCTTTGATCACTTGAAACTGATACTAAAAATGTCTCTTCAGAGTGTAAAAACAGAAATAAAGTGTACCTTGCATTGCATATTTTAATTTATTTAACCCCTTCACTCCTGCACTATTCCTTTGAATTATATATACATATATATATATATATATATATATATATATATATATATATATATATATATATATATATATATATATATACATATTGTGACTTTGTGGGTTCGTGAAATGAAAAGTCCAATTTCACCACTCAAAAATGTTCTTTATTTCCACCGACTTACAGTTAAACACTTGCCAATTACACAAAATTACGTAATGCACACAATTACGATTCACCAGTTCGTCCGTTATCGTTCCGATGCACGTACACGGCGCTACTTCACTAGCACGTCAAACACTAACTAACTGTCTCTCTGAAACCCTTTTATAGGAATGTCAGTGTTTTTCTAGAAGTCTCTAATCACCGAACGTTCCAGACCACCGGAGAAGGGGAGAGAAACAACGAGGGAGCGGTGACACTACCGCAAATCACCCCTCAGTTAGTGACACGAGACAGATGAGTGGGCGTGGCGTGGCCTCCGGCCCCTTCTCAGCTGTTGTCTGTGGTGCTTCCCGATAACTGGGTGACACTGCGCCCTCCTCAAAGCTGGTCGTCCCGAACAGCACCATCATAGCGGGATAGACGATCCAGGTGTACCACCAACATCTTCCCTCGGGGAACCTTCTGGATGCGGTAGACCACGTCGTTAATCCTCTTCACCACCCGGTACGGTCCTTGCCATGGCTGCTGGAGCTTCGGGCACCGTCCCTTGGTCCGGGTAGGACGGTACAACCAGACTAGGTCACCTTGCTGGAACCCTTGGCTGTTGGCTTGCCTGTCATACCTGGTCTTCATGCGGTCGCTCGCCTTCTGGATGTTCTGGCGAGCCATCTCGTGCATGTCGTGGAGATGGTCCACCAAGTTCTCCACATACTCGATGGCTGGCTGTTTCGCTTCCGGAGGGCTTCCAAAAGCCAGGTCACAAGGGAGGCGTAACTCTCGGCCGAACATTAAGCTGGCTGGCGTCATCCCAGTTGTGTCGTGTGTAGATGAGCGGTAGGCCAGCAAGAACAGTGGCACCTTGACGTCCCAGTCTCGCTGATGGCTGGCCACGACCTTCCTCAGGTGTTCCTCTAAGGTCTTGATGTACCTTTCGACCATGCCATCCGACTGGGGATGTAGAGGTGTCGTGCGGGTCTTGTTCACCCCAAGCCTTTGTAGTGCCTCCTTCATTAGGTTGGACTCAAAGTTGGTACCCTGGTCACTGTGTAGCTCTAACGGCATCCCAAATCGGCAGAACACTTGCTCCACGAGGCAGTCTGTGATTGTCTTTGCCTCTTGGTTTGGGATGGCATACACCTCCGGCCACTTGGTGAAGTAGTCCACGACCACCATTAGGTACTTGTTGCCTCGGTCGGAAACTGGGAACGGTCCAGCAATGTCAACGGCGATCCGTTCGAATGGGGCTTCGACGTTGTACTGCTGCATGCGACCCCGGCCCCTAGTCTGGGGGCCACGACTCGCCGCGCACACGTGACACTGACGGCACCATCTCTCGGCATCTGCTCGGAGTCTCAGCCAGTAGTATCGCTGCCGAAGTTTGTCGATCGTTCGGTTCGCTCCCAGGTGTCCTCCCGAAGTACCAGCGTGCACTTCCTCCAAGACTTCCGGGACCTTACTCCGGGGAAGTACTAACTGTTCTCTCTGCGTCTTCCCATCGGGTGACTCCCATACCCGGAACAGCTCGCCCTCTTTGGTCTTCAACGAGTCCCATTGGGCCCAATACGACTTGTAGGTGGCGCTCCTCGGTGCGATGTCCTCCCAGGTTGGTCTCGTCCCTGCCTCCACTTCCCTCAAGAGTGGCCCCAAGTCTGCGTCCGCCAGCTGCTCCCTCCTCAGGCCTGCGCTATCCCAGCCATCCGCAGGCACTGCCGTGACTACTCGGACTGCTGCGGCACGCTCCTTCTCCTCCACTCTTGTACACTGGCCGCACTCTTCCGGACAGGGTCTTCGGGACATGGCGTCAGCGTTACCGTGGCTCTTCCCTCTACGATGTTCCGAGGTGAAGTCGTACTCATGTAGCCTCTGGACCCAACGTGCTGTCTGGCCTTCCAGGTTCTTAAAGCTCAATAGCCAGGTTAGGGCGGAATGGTCAGTCCTCAGCTGGAATGGCTGACCGTACAGGTACTTGTGGAAGTGCTCCAATGTCTTTACTACCGCCAGTAACTCCCGTCGGGTGACGCAGTAGTTCTTCTCTGCCTTGGATAGCGTTTTGCTGTAATAGGCTATCACCCGCTCATGGCCGTCCTGGATCTGCGACAGGACGCCTCCAATGCAATGGTCGCTGGCGTCGGTGTCCACAATGAAGGCGCCACCCGGTTGTGGGAAACCCAAAATTGGAGCACTGCACAGGGTCTCCTTTAGGTGCTGGAAAGCGTTTTCGGCGTCCTCTGTCCACACATAAGGCCGGTGTTCCTCCGTCAGGCGGGTGAGGGGTTTTGCGATGTTGGAGAACCCCTTTATGAAGCGGCGGTAATAACTGCACAGCCCCAGGAAACTGCGCAACTCTTTCCTATCCTTTGGGCGAGGCCAATCTCTCGCAGCCTGTGTCTTCTCCGGGTCTGTGGCCACTCCGGTTGCCGAGACTATGTGGCCCAAGTAGTTAACTTCCTTGCGGAAGAGCTGGCACTTCTTCGCGTTCAGCTTCAAGTTGGTCGCTTGCAGTCTCTGTAGCACCTTACTCAGGTTCTCGAGGTGATGTTCAAAAGTCTTCCCGACGATGATGATGTCGTCCAGGTATAGCAGGCAGGCATCGTAAGTCAGCCCTCTCATCACTGACTCCATAAGGCGCTGGAAGGTAGCTGGTGCGTTGCAGAGGCCAAAGGGCATAACCGTGAACTGCCAGAGCCCTTGGCCCGTCGAGAATGCAGTCTTCTCCTTGTCTCTCGGGTCTAGAGCTACCTGCCAGTAGCCCGACTTCAGGTCCAGGGTCGAGAACCACTGTGCACCAGCTAGCGTGTCCAGGGTGTCGTCAATCCGGGGTAAGGGAAAACATTCCTTCCGGGTGACGGCGTTCAACTTTCTGTAGTCTACGCAGAAGCGCAGCTCGCCGTTCTTCTTTGTCACCAAGACTACAGGGGAACACCAAGGGCTGTCACACTCTTCAATCACTCCCCTGGATCTCATGTCCTCCAGCATGTCTCGTACCGCCCCTTGCTTCGCCAGCGGAACGCGTCTATGTGGTTGCCGAATAGGCCGGGCGTCCCCGGTGTCGATGCGGTGAAGCACTTTGTCCGTGCGGCCGTAGTCACTATCACCTTGGCTGAAGACGCGCTGATACCGCCTTAGCAGTTGTCGAACCTTCTCCAGCTGTTCTGTGGTCAGGTGGTCGGCCGCCCTCTCCACCAAGCCTTCTAGCCGGGGCCCCAGGTGTTGCTTCGGCGCCGGCTCCTGTGTCTCGTCGATAGCTGTTACGCTCACCACGGGCTCGCACATTCCCAACTCCGTCCCGGCCTGGACGTCGTGATCGGCGTCCGTAGGATTTAGCAGTCTCACGGGCACCTCCTCTCGGCACGGCAGCAATGCCCTGGCTACACACAGTCCGTTTACAGGCGTCTTCTGGTCCAGCATCATGTTCCTGGTTCTCTGGCCCTCCAGTCGCGCCGTCACCACCACCTCGCTCCTCGCGGGGACAACCACGTCTTCGTCCAAGACGACCCTGCAAATTCCAAGGCGCTCTTCAGGTTGACGGAGTATAACCTCTTCTCCGTTAAGCCGCAGGACCTTCTTGCCCACGTCGACCGTCGCCTCGTGGCTCCTGAGGGCATCCAGTCCCAGAATCACCTCCTCAGCCACCTTCGCGACGAACACCCACAGACGCACGGCACTCCGTCCCAAATTCAGCTCCAGCAGGGCCTCCCTCTCCACAGGCAAGGTGTCGCCCGATGCCGTGACAAGCTGGTATGGCCGGCTTGGCTTCCTTGTCGGCAAACCCTTCACCACGTCAGGTCTGATGATGGTCACGGCCGCCCCGGTGTCCACCAGCACGCGGCACGGCTTTCCTCTTATCCAACCGTCCGCGATGAGGCTGTCATCCATACGCCGGCTGACGGCGCGCAGTGTCACTCGAGGGGATGGTGGTGATGGCGCCGACGTGCCCCTCTCCACGACGGCCCTTACTCGTTTTCCGGCTGCTCTTCCTGGTGTGGGCAGTCTCTCTGCAGGTGTCCGGGCTGTCCACACCCCCAACACAGGCCACTAGGTGTTCGCCGGCGTCCCTCAGCTGGTCTTCTGTCTCTTGCGTAGCGGACACTCCTCGTTCTCGACGTCGGGATGGATGTTATTTTGGCCGCCTCCATCCTTAATGCCGCTGTCAGCGCCTCGTGGATGGTTTTATATTCCCCGAGCATTAGGCGCTGACGAATCTCCGTGTCCCGTACCCCGTCGACAAAATTGTAGGCGGCTTCCCGGGATACGAACTCCAGTGGCAGGTCAACCAAGGCCTTGCTAGCCAGCTGCTCGATCGCAATGGCGAACTCCTGCAGCGTCTCCCCCGGCTGCTGTGACCTTGCCTTTAGCTGGCTGCGGTATGCTGCGGCTAAGCGGTGGTTCCCGAAGCGATTCTCCAGGGCTTCCCAGATGTCCTTGGGCGCCGCCGTCGTCTGCACCGCGTTTAGGACTTCCGCGGCCCTTCCCTGGAGGCTGGCTATTAACTGTGTGGCCTCCTCCTCCAGTGACCATCCGTTGTGCCTGGCCACTGTGTCGAACTGGCGGCGGAAGACCTCAAACGTTGACGCGCCGTCATACTTGGGAGGTTTGACGCGCGCAGATGTTGTGTCGCGTCCCGGCGCGTCGGTCTTTAAATCCTTCAGCTTCCTGCCGACGACGTCCTCCACCATGGCGTTCAGGGACTTCACGCTGCTGTCGGCTTTTCCTTCCAGCTCATTAACGCGGCTCGCCAGGTCTTCGACGCGCTCGCCTAACTCTGTGACGTCCTCTTTTACGCCGGCCAACTGTTCTTCGAACTTTGCGGCGAGAGCCTCGTTCGCCGCCTTCATTTCCGTGGCCAGACTGCCGTTCGCTGCTCTCATTTCTGTGGTTAACTCGGCCTTCATTTCTTCCATCTTCTCGGTGATGTTGTCGTTGGCCGTCTTCATTTGTTTCAGTTCCGCGGTGATGTTGTCGTTGGCCGTCTTCATTTGTTTCAACTCGGCGGTGAGGTTGTTGTTTGCCGCTTCTGTTTTCTCTGTTGACTCGTTCATCTTCGCCAAAAGCATTTCCAATGCGGATTCCATGGCTGTAGTGTTCGGTGATGTTATCATCCCGCTTCCTGACACCAGTGTGACTTTGTGGGTTCGTGAAATGAAAAGTCCAATTTCACCACTCAAAAATGTTCTTTATTTCCACCGACTTACAGTTAAACACTTGCCAATTACACAAAATTACGTAATGCACACAATTACGATTCACCAGTTCGTCCGTTATCGTTCCGATGCACGTACACGGCGCTACTTCACTAGCACGTCAAACACTAACTAACTGTCTCTCTGAAACCCTTTTATAGGAATGTCAGTGTTTTTCTAGAAGTCTCTAATCACCGAACGTTCCAGACCACCGGAGAAGGGGAGAGAAACAACGAGGGACCGGTGACACTACCGCAAATCACCCCTCAGTTAGTGACAGGAGACAGATGAGTGGGCGTGGCGTGGCCTCCGGCCCCTTCTCAGCTGTTGTCTGTGGTGCTTCCCGATAACTGGGTGACAATATATATACATATACAGGGTGTTACAAAAAGGTACGGCCAAACTTTCAGGAAACATTCCTCACACACAAAGAAAGAAAATCTGTTATGTGGACATGTGACAGGAAACGCTTATTTTCCGTGTTAGAGCTCATTTTAGTATTTCTCTTTAAATGTAAATTGAAATGATTCGTGCAGACAATTGTCAAAATACCCCATTGTTTCGTTTGTATGTACTGTACTTCCTCGATTCACCGCCAGTTGGCCCAATTGAAGGAAGGTAATGTTGACTGCAGTGCCTGTGTTGACATGCGACTCATTGCTCTACAGTACTAGCATCACGCGCATCAGTACGTAGCATCAACCGGCTAGTGTTCATCACGAACGTGGTTTTGCAGTCAGTACAATGTTTACAAATACGGAGTTGGCAGATGCCCATTTGATGTATGGATTAGCACGGGACAATAGCCGTAGCGCGGTACGTTTGTATGGTGACAGATTTCCAGAACGAAGGTGTCCTGACAGGAAGACTTTCGAAGCAATTGATTGGCGTCTTAGGGAGCACAGAATATTCCAGCCTATGACTCGCGACTGGGGAAGACCTAGAACGACGAGGACACCTGCAATGGACGAGGCAATTCTTCGTGCAGTTGACGATAACCCTAATGTCAGCGTCAGAGAAGTTGCTGCTGTACAAGGTAACTTTGACCACGTCACTGTATGGAGAGTGCTACGCGAGAACCAGTTGTTTCCTTACCATGTACAGAGTGTGCAGGCACTATCAGCAGCTGATTGGCCTCCATGGGTACACTTCTGCGAATGGTTCCTCAGTGCAAACGTTCTCTTTACGGATGAGGCTTCATTCCAACGTGATCAAATTGTAAATTTTCACAATCAACATGTGCGGGCTGACAAGAATTGCACGCAATTGTGCAATCACGTCATCAACACAGATTTTCTGTGAACGTTTGGGCAGGAATTGTTGGTGATGTCTTGATTGGACCTCATGTTCTTCCACCTACGCTCAATGGAGCACGATATCATGATTTCATACGGGATAATCTACCTGTGCTGTTAGAAGATGTGCCTTTACAAGTACGGCACAACATGTGGTTCATGCACAGTGGAGCTCCTGAACATTTCAGTCGAAGTGTTCGTACGCTTCTCAACAACAGATTCGGTGACCAATGGATTGGTAGAGGTGGACCAATTCCATGGCCTCCACGTTCTCCTGAAAGAGAAAGCTCTTGTCTACGCAACCCCGGTATCAAATGTAGAGACTCTTCGTGCTCGTATTGTGGACGGCTGTGACACAATACGCCATTCTCCACGGCTGCATCAGCGCATCAGGGATTCCATGCGACGGAGGATGGATGCATGTATCCTCGCTAACGAAGGACATGTTGAACATTTCCTGTAACAAAGTGTTTGAAGTCACGCTGGTACGTTCTGTTGCTGTGTGCTTCCATTCCATGATTAATGTGATTTGAAGAATAGTAATAAAATGAGCTCTAACCTGGAAATTAAGCGTTTCCGGACACATGTCCGCATAACATATTTTCTTTCTTTGTGTGTGAGGAATGTTTCCTGAAAGTTTGGCCGTACCTTTTTGTAACATCCTGTATATATAAAATTTTCCGTAAAATAACTTCCGTTTTGGCGATTATTTATTTTAAAGGTGCAATGAAGTTACACGGTGTTCATTTTTATCTGTAATTTTACCACGCAAAATCTGACGAAATCATTAGCATTGCTGATGGAGCCAGTATATATACTATTTCCCTAGCGGCTTGCGATCGTACTTGATGTGCTGATTGCAGCTTCGAAGCCTCCCTCTACCGGCAGGTAAATATACTATTTTAGGGGTGGATCTGCCGCGTAATATAAAGCTGCGTAGTTTCGCCTGGCGCGCAGATACGATAAACCTTAAAACAAGTCCTGAAGCTTTCCTGGCGACGAATACGCTCACTTTCTTCTCGGGCAAAAAGCCAGGTGAAAAGATGATTAGATATCAACGTTTGGGAAGTGTACATCTCTCCCATCATTAGGATATTTATAAAATGTTATAACCATAAAACGAAATACTGTATATAACACAACTATAAATAAAGACAAAACACAATCAAAATTCGCATTACTGAACAAAAGACTGTTTTCAGTAAATTAAATGCCAGGTCAGGAGATGGCGTGAGTATAGAAAATTGTGTCAAGGAAACGTAACTACTTAACTTGATTATCAAGCTGTATTGATCTTTGCTTCTTAATTCGAAGGATTTCCATTTTTAAGGCCGGTTTTCAAGAGGAGCTGAACTGAAATCCAGGATCACGATTAACCGTGCTCTGCTCGGAGGAAATGGCCAAAGCCTCCTTAACTCTCCGCTCCCAGTAACTGCTGCATTTTACCAAGATGGTCGTCTCCCGAAAATTGGCTCTATGGTCGTTATCAAAACAATGCTCTGCCAGCTCAGACTTCTCAGGTTGCATTAAACGAACTTGGCACAAGAAAGTGAACGATAACTGTTGTACGAGGGCTGTTTAATAAAGTATGATCACAGTGTTTCTTTGACAACGTACCTTTACTCATCCTCATAATTTTGATGGTTCTTCTCAAAATAGTCTCCCCTGAATGCGATGCACTTGTCCCAGTGTATCTGCCAGTCTTCAAAGACATGTTGGAAATCATTTTTGAGAGATCCTTCAAAATCGCCTCCGCAGCCTTCACCACTGCTTCTGATGATGGATAATGCCTCCTACGAAGGCGTTTCTTCAAGTTAGGGAATAGAAAGAAGTCACATGGGGCTAAATCCGGACTATAGGGAGGGTGAAGGATGCACTTCACGTTGATTTTTGCAAGTTATTCGGCAACAATTTGGCAATATACGGCCGCGCATTATCGTGGAGCAGCATCCAGCCTGCTTAATGGAAATTTGGTCTTTTGCGCCTGATATGGACTTTCAATGTTCTCAGGACATCCCTGTGGTATTGTCCAGTTACTGATGTGTGTGCAGGTACTACATGCTGATAAACCATTCCATGAATATCAAAGAATGAGATGACCATAACTTTCCCCGCAGAAGCAACCACTTTTGCTTTTTGGGGGGTTGGTGATGAAGGAGATTTCCACACTGAGCTTTGCTGTTTGCTCTCAGGATCAAAATGATGTAGCCAAGTTTCATCAGCAGTGATTACGTTTGAATGAAACTCCCGATCTTCCTCTAACATAAACTTTAATACGAATGTTCTTTTGTTCGGGAATCAACAGTCTTGGAACCCATCACGCACAAACACGTCTCATGTGTAATGTTTCTGTCACCAACGTGTAGGTGGCACCCAATGAAATGTTCAGTATTTCAGAAAGTGATCTGAAGGTAATTCGTCGATCCTCTCTCACAATGGCAGCAGCGTTGTTGATGTTTTCTTCCATAAGAGCAGTACCTGGAGCACCGGGTCCACCTTCCTTCGAAATTGATTGTCTCCCCTCTTTTAGCATTTTAAACCACCTTTGAGTTGTGCTGTAGGGAAGAACAGACTCTCCATAGGCCTACTGTAACTGAAGATTTGTTGAGACGAAAGCAGAATTTCAAAGCCCCATATTGTTCCTCGCGTGTTACCTCCATTGTGGCGGTAGGCGATACTGAACATATCTGAACTTGCCTGGTTCTCACAGTCGGGAACCAGGACTACCAACAGTGAAACTACTGCGGCGTGTTTGTCTCACATTAAGCTAGCAGAATATAATAAGGCTGAATTTTAGTGCGAAAGATTATGACCGTAAAAAATTATGATCATTCTTTATTGAACAGCTCTCGTACCTTATTTTAATAAATATGACCACTAAATGACGGATAGATGCAAACAATGACTTGCAATATGGTGTTTCACAGGGAAGATGTATAACTTAATATAATCTAATAAAGGAATATCAGGTTAATAACAGTATTAGTTTTTTTATCCAGATTTATTGAACCCTATTTTACACAGTGGTATATTAGGGTTAGAGTTGAGACATAAAAATATACAATTTTAACAAAGATATTTTAAATACTAGAAGGAAGAAATTATGTTTTAATCTGATGCATATTAATTTAAACTATTTCAGACGTTTAAACACTGAGTTTATAAACATCATGAAGTACTTATACTGTTGTGGCTTAATTAGCAAAGATGTGAGCGGAGCAGAAAATTCAGTTCCTAGAGAGTCTAGCTTGAATATTAATTCTTGTCTTTCTCTGCAGAAAATGGGACAACAGAAAAGGAGATGAACCACAGTTTGAAATTCTTCACCACACATGCACTCGGGGTTGGATGTTAAGTGAAAGCGTGAAAAGTATTCACCAAATTTACCATGTCCACTTAAAAATTGTGTCAAAACAAAATTTGGTACAAGAGTTTCACATTTTCCTCTGTCATATACACTAGGGAAAAATAATGTTTTTGTTAAACTTCCATTTGGAGTTGTTAGCCATTGTTGGTTCCAGTCTTCAAGAATATGTTGATGTATTATTCTCCTTACAGTAGAAATAGGACATGAAGAGTATGTTACAGGAAGATTGGATTCTGCAGCCTTCTTAGCCAAGCAATCAGCTCTCTCTAAAATTCCACTGTGTCCTTTAAGCCATCCCATGCAAATATGTCCTGGATGGTTTTGAAGCAAGGTTCTGATTTCATGTGTTAATGAATTTAAATTGTATTTATCATTAATAGCGAGTAGAGCTGATTGTGAATCACTAAGAATACGGGCACTGTTCCCATTAACAGTACACCTTTTTATAGCTTCTTTAATTGCTAAGAGCTCCGACTGGAATACGGAACATTCAGGTGACAATTTAAACATGGAGTGAGTTAGTTCCGTCTTGTTTTCCTAAACGGCAAAAAACCAAATGGAACTAACTCACTACATGTTTAAATTGTCACCAGTATTAGTTTCAAAACATTTTAGTAAAAATCCGATGTTTCTTTGTTGACATTTCAACATTGCATATAATATCGAACAATGAATATATAAATGAAAGAATTTGTGAATGAATAAAACGAATGATATGATACTCAAATGAATCCAGGGTCCCTAGAGCTCACAGTTATCCGACATTATTCGTAGAATAAGGGAAAACCCTTGAAAAAACTTTAGATTTAACAATTTTTTCCTTTAATTAGCAGATATATCTAGAATTAAAGGATTAGTTAATTTTATTACAACTATAATTAACATAACACAAATTTATATAAATCAAACACAACTTCCAGATGAGCAAATATATGTTTGCTATTATTAGTTCAACCAATCATGATTATCGTAAAGAAGGCTGAAAGGCGAGGCCGGTTGTATAGTTATCAGCACAATCACACTCAGAGCGCTGTAGTTAGTTACTCTTCCGCATACATTACCGCTTCTTCTCCGTAGAGGGCGCTATGATTTCTAGATAGACTCACCAGTCAACTATGACGTCATATTTGCTCAATTGGAGGGCGGGAAATAACGTATAAAAATGAACATCGTGCAGACTCGTATATTTTCTTCAGGACTGGCACCAGATAGGAACTTCTGGTTTAAAAAAAGATACACGTGGGCATTTTGTGAATGCGTGATAGAGATGGCAGCACTGTACAGTGCATAGAACTCTATTGGCATGGACGAGAGTAACGACTGTTTTTGATACTTAAAATGGCGACGTTTTCTTTGCAAGAACACGTGTAATCATTCGTTTTCTCCATTTTCATGGTGTGACACCTATTAAAATTAATCGCCAGTTGAGTGAGGCATGTGGTGATTTTAATTTACGTCCTCCAACGTTAAGTCATATCAGACGGTGAATGAATTGGCTGAGATGATGCTCAAATTAGTCCAGGGTCCAAAAAGCTTAGAGATACCCGACATTCATCTTGAAGGATAGGGGAGAACACCGGAAAAACCTTATCCAGGTAACTTACTCTGAGTGAGATTCGAACTCGGGACCTCTTGAACGTGAGGCAGACATGCTACCATCCACGCTACCGAGGCGGGAGCATGTGGTGATGAAATGAAATGTGTAGTGTTTAACGCCCGCGTTTACTACATAAGGCACCGCAGGCGGTGACACTAATGTTACATGAGATGAAGATGGAGCACCGGTGGAACGATATGGCGGGGCAAACCGGAGTTCCCGGAGAAAATCCGCCCCAGCGCCGTGTTGTCCACCACAAATCTCACTTTGCGGTCGCCTGGGATCGAACTCGGGCCACCTTGGTGAGAGCCAAGCGGTCTAACCACTGAACCACGGCGCGGCCTAACATGTGGTGATGGTACCATGGATGTGTCTAATGTGTGTTACTGGGAGCGAAAGTTCAATGAAAGCAGAACATCGTGTGACAACAAACCAAGACGGTTACAGACATCGCCTCCGAAATTGACACTTCCGTGGGATATGTACACACAATCCTGCATGAAGATCTGAACATGCCAAAGGTTTCTGTCTTCCAGGTGGGTGCCACGAATGCTGAGGGATGATCACAAAGGGCTGTGCGCGTGGCAAATTATCAGGCGATGTTGACGCGTGATGTCGGCATGAATGGAACATCGAGAACCCGCTATTCTTGCAGTGAAAACGTCGCCATTTTAAGTATCAAAAATGGCAGGAGATCATCAACGCTGCAAAGCAATACAAGAGAACACAAATACACCAGGAAATAAATCCAATCGACCCTCCCCTGTTAACCATCATCAGACAGCACGAAGAAGCAAAAGAAGAAGAAGAACGACAAATATAGCAACACCTACGACAACTCCTGCAATGACAAAGGTACATCCAAATGACGAGCTCACGGAAACTAAGTAAATGTACATATATCAAAAGAAATATATATGAATATATGTATATATATAAAAAAGTAAATAAATAAAAAATAATAAATAAAAAATAAAATAAAAAATAAAAAAAATGTACATAGGAAAAAAATTAATATATAGAGCCATCTCTCACTCCTCCCAAACCAATAGGCATGCTGGCTGAAGAGGGCGAAATAAGCCCTGAAACAGCCTTGGGTGAGATAAACCCAGAATACCCCTAGTAGTAGCAGTAGTCGCCACCACTACAGTTTTATGCACTGTACAGTGCTACCATCTCTGTCAGGCTCCACGTGTATTTACAAATGCCAGAAGTTCGTATATGGTTCCGTTCCTGAAAAGAAAGGAGGTAAATCTATATTGAGGAATTAATCCTTAAAGAATTAATCCTTTTAAATACATTACTCCGGTATATGGGTGATTTTTGATTAATTAGAGCCAACTGAAAAATTCAATGCCATGGCCGGGATTTGAACCACGGATCTACTGGTTTCCGTCCAGTTGCTCTACCCTTGAGCTACCATGGTCAACATGCCTTCCTGACATTAAATTCTCCAATTGACTCATCATATTTTCCCGGTAGACCACTTTAGGGTTCTCAAATTTGAGACAACCACTTGTGGCGACTTACTATTGTAAGTACTTAATTACCAGGATTTTTATCGTAGATTATTTTTTTAACGTAAATCTATATTGAGGAGTTAATCCTTAAAGAATTAATCCTTTTAAATACATTACTCCGGTATATTGGTGATTTTTGATTAATTAGAGCCAACTGAAAAATCCAATGCCATGGCCGGGATTTGAACCACGGATCTACTGGTTTCCGTCCAGTTGCTCTACCCTTGAGCTACCATGGTCAACATGCCTTCCTGACATTAAATTCTCCAATTGACTCATCATATTTTCCCGGTAGACCACTTTTAGGGTTCTCAAATTTGAGACAACCACTTGTGGCGACTTACTATTGTAAGTACTTAATTACCAGGATTTTTATCGTAGATTACTTTTTTTAATGAAAATCTATATTGAGGAATTAATCCTTAAAGAATTAATCCTTTTAAATACATTACTCCGGACAAAAAATAATTAATAATCTACGATAAAAATCCTGGTAATTAAGTACTTACAATAGTAAGTCGCCACAAGTGGTTGTCTCAAATTTGAGAACCCTAAAGTGGTCTACCGGGAAAATATGATGAGTCAATTGGAGAATTTAATGTCAGGAAGGCATTTTGACCATGGTAGCTCAAGGGTAGAGCAACTGGACGGAAACCAGTAGATCCGTGGTTCAAATCCCGGCCATGGAATTGAATTTTTCAGTTGGCTCTAATTAATCAAGAAAGGAGGTGTTTTAGCTTGAACTCACCTGGTATAACAATGTTGACAATTGTTGAATATCGCTTGCATGGCGAAACTTATGACAGATATAGAGGCTGTTTCAAAGGACCTATCACAAGAACGCATCTGCGAAGCTTGCTGTTCGAAACCTTGTAAACAAATTTAGTCGTGGATGTTCTGTAGCGGGATGTTGGGCGACCATCGATCAGCCCACAGAGAAGCTATCGAAAGAAGTCCCCGCCGACTGAGAATCGTGAAAATTGCTTCACTATGCCTTCAAAAAGGAAGCCATATCATATCCAGCTGCTTCACAAGTAGAGGATGAAGACAGCGGCACAAGCGGCCGTGTATCATAATCTGCTGCAGCTCTAGACGTGGAAACCCTGAAGAAAGTTGTATGGAGTGATGAAGCGATCGTTATAATCTTCGCAAACGCCCTTTCTGGCTATCCTTTCCCGTGTTTCGTGTGTCATTAAGAAGAGAATCTGAGGTGGTACTTCCTCTGCTATGTCTTTCCTGTCCATCATTTTATACACGCCATTTCTTTCATCGTGATCTGTTTCAACGCGAAGGGCACGGCGGTGATTCTTCTTGACGTCGGTCGGAAGAATTCGCACTCTATGACTTCCCTCAGGGGAAGGGCTTCGGGTGTCTTAAATCTGGAATCGTTTGTACACATCGGCTTTCTCATACATCCCTTCCTTCCAGAGTCACAATCGAAGCTCAAGGCTACATTGGCGTACCTGACGTACCTCTGCCCCAGTTTCGATAGCCCTTCTGTAGATTTATCTTGATCCTTTACGGGAGATGAACGATATGTCAAACCAAGCAGCACTCTGGCATCCCTCTTTCCTTGGAAAGAACATCCATGGCATGTAACACACCTGAAAACAAAATTCTGAAACGGATTGAATGGAGATAATCAGGAAAAGAGAAACACATGACTAGGGAATCACAAAAATCCGAATGTAAGTGTGGGTTGTGGTCGGGAATTGAACCTAACATCTGAATGCGATGCTCACAGATTATCACGCAGTTATCTCGCGGGTTCGGATCCCATGCTCATGAAAACGGACGTTAACAAAAGGCAAACTGAAAATTAAGCACCAACGTAACATATCTGCAAACTTTAGTTTAAAATCAACCGAAAAAATGTTCAATTTTTGTCCATTTTAAGGATTTCTTTTCGTACTGCGTGTGTAAAGTTACTTTCATGACACAATTGTTTTTATAATTTTTAACGGGATGCTGTACTAAACATCTTGTCTTATAAATATTTTAGCCCATTTATCTGAAAATTTATTTTGTCTTATACAAATATTATATAGTCCCAAATTTCAGTGTGACGTCACTTTTCATTCTGTAAATATTAAGGTTTAAATTGGATTTTTTTACGCTATGGCAAATAGTCATTTTGTATATTTAGTCTATAAACATCAAATTCAGAGTTTACAAGCATTAGTTGGCGTTCAGTAAAATGCTAGATTTCATATGGTAAGTAAGGTAGTACCGGGGAAATATACTAGTCAAATGGAGAATTGAATATCGTGACGGCAAGTTGGCTATGGTAGCTCAAAGTGTTAGAGCGACTGGACGGAAACCACGAGATCCGTGGTTCAAATCCCGGCCATGGCATTGAATTTTTCATGTTGAATATGAAAACTCTTAGCCTATATATAGCTAGTGTGAAGAAATGATTCATTTCCACCAATTAACTTAAATAATAAGAGTTAATTGATGAAGCCTGGGACTCAAGTACTTACGATAGTAGGTCGCCACAAACGGTGTATCTCGAATACCAGAGACCCTAGTGGTTTACCAGGGAAATATACGAGTCAAATGGAGAATTTAATGTCAGGAAGGCACGTTGGCCATGGTAGATCAGTGGGTTAGAGCGACTGGAGATCTGTGGTTCAAATCCCGTCCATGACATTGAATTTTTCATGTTGACTCTATCTATAAAAAATCTTAGCCTATATATGGTTTGTGTGAAGAAATGATTAACTTCCAACAATTAACTAAACAACTAAAATAATAAGAGTTAAAAGATGAAGCCTGGGATTTAAGTACTTACGATAGTAAGTCGCCACAAACGGTGTATCTCGGATGCGAGAGCCCCTAGTGGCCTATCGGGGAAATATACGAGTCAAATGGAGAATTTAATACCGTGACGGCAAGTTGACCATGGTAGCTCAATGTGTTAGAGCGACTGGACGGAAACCAGGAGATCCGTGATTCAAACCCCGTCCATGGCATTGAATTTTTCATGTTGAATATAAAAAAGCTTAGCCTATATATGGCTAGTGTGAAGAAATGATTATTTTCCACCAATTAACTAAAATAATAAGAGTTAAATGATGAAGCCTGGGACTCAAGTACTTACGATAGTAGGTCGCCACAAACGGTGTATCTCAGATACGAGAGCCCCTAGTGGTCTACCGGGGAAATATACGAGTCAATTGGAGAATTTAATGTGAGGACGGCACGTTGGTTATGGTAGCTCAATGGGTTAGAGCGACTGGAGATCTGTGGTTCAAATTCCGGCCATGGCATTGAATTTTTCATGTTGCGTATATAAAAAATCTTAGCCTATATATGCCTAGTGTGAAGAAATGATTAATTTCCACCAATTAACTAAATTCACTGCCGAGGTTTCAATGGAAATGCATGTTTTGAGAATCCCCGAAGAAGGTGCCTCTGTGTACAAGTAGCGAAAAGTTTGTTAATCTTCCAAGAACACGTCAGGAAAATTTTCACGAAAGCCCTTCATCCCAGAAAGTTTGATTTTCTCAAAAATGGCAACAACTATTTTGATTAAAATACATATTTTTAGAATGTTATGGTGCCAACTGAAATTTATATCTTGAGTTTTCTGTAAATATCCCTAGAGGTCGCCACTATTTTGGACAAACTCTTAATATAAACTTATGTCAACAGATTTTTTAATTAGGTCAAAATATTTCCTATTTATTGTTTGAATATTCTTCGAGTTATACGTTACCCGTCTTTATTATTTTTAACACCTGTTCATGCAAAAGCAAAGAAATTTGAAATCTATCACATAACATTCAGTTGTTAAAACAGTTGACTATCGCTTAAGCCTGCTGTATTTTGTTATTCCCATTATGCCCATAAGAAAATATGTAGTAAGACAATTTTCAGGAGGTGGAATGAACATATTTTGTACAAGACTGTGTAGAGAAAACATTTGAGTGCATATATCAGAACTTTAAATGCGCGAAATTTGTTGACTGTGTAGAGAAAACATTTGAGTGCATATATCAGAACTTTAAATGCGCGAAATTTGTTGAGAACTATTTCATTGGTGCGTTGGTTGATTATATTTCGGCTGCACCTTTGTCTATGTGACCTTCGTTCGGATGCCTCCATGCAGTTCGCCAGCAGTAACGTTAATGTTTACGTTGGAGCAGGTAGTTGCGGGTGCATAGTGTTCGGTTCCCGGTTTGGAAGGCGTGTACGTTGCTGGAATACGTTGGCTTGCAACAGGATTGGTTTTGTTTAAGTGAAAATAAGACGATCCTATCCGGCAGTTTGGGTAAGTGTTGGTGCCTTTCTTTTCGTGTTGTAGATTATTTTAGCTAATCAAAATTGGTAATGCTAGGGAGATTTTTCAGTCCACAAATTGGGTAACTGGAGAGGTTGGTCACTTTAGGTAAGCCCTGACTGTCAAATGTTCACTCCTTTGGTACTTTAACTTTAAAAAGGGTAGAAAATTATCTGAGAATATTATTCAGTTTCCTTATCTGAGTTTGGCCACGTTTCTGCAACAGCTCCATTTAACCATGTTCCCCGATGTTGTTCCTTTGTCAGCGTTTATTGGCTCTTTTACTGAATCTGGTGTATTCCTGGTGTATTTTTAGAACATATTGCTGTGTAATGTCTTTAATTATATTAATATATTTTACTGTGAAAGAAGGTTTTTAAATTTCAACGATGTGTGTACCTTTTTATTCGTAAAAAATTACTAATAAATTAATCTTGTAATTTTAATTTAATCTATTAATTTTGTTTTTGTATGTATATAGCGATGATCAGTTTTTTAAAGTACTGCTTATGTAACTAATTTGTAATCATTCGAATGTGTTCCTTGAAGGGCAAACGGCAAAGGGTAGCTTTGTTTCACAGTTAGCTGCATCGCGTTAGGTTGTGTCAAGTGTTAACTTGTCTAGTTTTATTTCACTATTCTAATGAAATAGAATACCAAAGTAAGTTCTTAATTATAGACCAAGGGACGAAGTTTAAAAGGACGTCTCCAGAAAAGATGGCTTCAAGAAATATGAACAGGCTAATACCTGATCCGAGAGGGTAGAAAAAATTTGTACAACACGTAAGAAAAATATATGAACAAAATTTCGGACCAGTTCTTAAGTTAACCAAATAGTTACCCATTTTCAGAGTTTAAAATTTGTAAAATTAATTTGTAAAATATATAGAAAACTTAAACAAGTGTATATATATTAATATATATTGCAACTTATTTCACATCTATTGCAACTTAATACAGTGTTTGAACACAAGCCATGCCATTTGTAATACATACTCTCTTAAAAGTAAACAGTTAGAGATGTCAAAAAACTTGTGTCATTCATCTTCTCTGTCTCTGTCTCTCTCTCTCTCTCTCTCTCTCTCTCTCCTCTTCTCTCTCTCTCTCTCTCTCTCTCTCTCTCTCTCTCTCTCTCTCTCTCTCTCTCTCTCCTCTCTCTCTCTCTCTCTCTCTCTCTCTCTTCATCTCTCTCTCTCTCTCTCTCTCTCTCTCTCTCTCTCTCTCTCTCTCTCTCTCTCTCTCTCTCTCTCTCTCTCTCTCTCTCTCTCTCTCT